>VZRW01012593.1:91848-113000 GCA_013398125.1 Aegotheles bennettii | reverse complement strand
GGGGCTCAGGGCAGGGAATTGGTACCCTGGGGCTCCCAAACCAGGACAGGAGCATAACAGCAAACAAATCCCAATCACCATGAGGTGCAACACCCTCAACGTTACAGGCTCACCTCCAGACTGAGCGCTGCCTTCAGTAAGGCTGCAGGGTTCCCCAGGCCTCGCCTCTGCCCCTCGGGCACCACGAGGGGAGCGGGGAGCCCGCCCTCAGCACCCCGGGCATTTCATCATCCTCCAGGGAGAGCCTGGCTGCCAACCCTACCCTAGCGTGGGGAATGTAATAGAAATGCAAATCAAAATAGATCTGATGGTGTCTGCCTGTCCATTTTGCTTCAGCTTGTTAGGAACAATTAAACAGCTGCCTAGAGCCGAGCAGTGAAATGAGTACCCAGGAGCTCATCCTCCAGAGCTGTGCTCCTTCGCTTGGAGGGCTGCCACACACACAGGCTATGATACTCTCAAATGCTCATTACCGAGATACACTCATCTGTTAAATACAGATTGGAAGAAGAGGACAGATAGAGTTGGTCAGAGGAGAAATAATGAATCAGAAAATATTCTTGTGAACTGCCATGGCCACTACCGAGCCATTCTGTGAGCTTCTGTTTAAAAAGCTATGAAATCCCAGCAAAACAAACAAACACATTGAAAAAATGGGATTAGGGTTCTACATCAAAAGCAGAATCAAACTGTCTGTAAGTGTGAAATCCAGATCCCACAGTAACAAACACGACCCTCATGCTGCTTCCAGAATGTTCTTCCCTAAGAAGCATCAAATTGATTTTGTTTTCTGGACAAGTTGTATAGTAGAAGAGCAAACAAAATGTCTTTCACTACTCCTGGATACAAAACCAAGGAGCATAAGATAGAAATCAATACAGGGAACATCAGGAGGAAATAAAAGCTCCAGGTACTTATTTTGAGCCTCCTGAAGATAAGACTGAGCACCTCATGGACTCCAGCAAGAGTATCGCTGCCTGTGGGGCACCCCATCTCACTGAGACACAAGGAAAGCAGCAACACCATAGAGAGGAAGGGGGATACAAAGATGAAAGACAAGGACACAGTGGCTAGGGAAATTTCTCTAGTTTCCCTATATTTCAATTTGCAAACATATTCAACTTCTGACTTCAGCAACCTCCTTGACTCGGACCAAATCCCCTACAATAGGTGATGGGCAAACAACCCCAGCAGGTCATCCAAGTTTCATAAAGTAGGCCCTTTGGAAGGAAGTGCTTCTGTTTACTTTCATTCTGCAGAATTTTAAAAACTTGCTCACTGATACTTTAAAAGAGATTAGTAAGTTAAGCAATTATCTATGCTCTCATTTCCTCATGAAATACAGGTTAGTTTAATCTTCTTAGGCTTTGCAATGACACTGTAGGGCACAGCTATTGTATGAAATAGCATGTCACTCCAGATGAAAGAGGCTGCTCTCCTCTTTAAAAAAAAAAACACAAACAAAAAAAAACCAAACAAACAAGACAAAACACACAAAAACCCCAGACTTCATCATAACTACAGTTTCTGTAATTTGCTTAAAGGACATCTAAAGGCAATTCCACTCACAAAAAAGAAAAAGAAAGAAAGCCCAATGTTTGAAATTGGAAGAGAGATTAGTGTTATTATGCAAGTGGGGACATTACCTGTAATTTTGAAGAGTCAGCATGTATTTTTCCAGGTTAAGAAGAAAACAATACAGCCACTATGTGTGTGACAGTGACAGGAATCGCTTGCTGTAGCAAGTGACTCAGAGGGCTAATGGGTGGCAGAGGGCAGTTGTGATGACTGAGGGGCAGCAGTGACATCCCATAAACTATGTCCATGTCTACCCGGGGGAAGCCCCCAGCCTGTGCCAGTGTAATGGCACACACTGCTCCATGCTGGCTCGGTACTGTACTTCCTTCATATTGCAGCCTTGGAGGAAAACAACTCATTACTAGTTTATCACAACTCACTACCAGCACAACTATTTGTGGGGGACATAGGAATAATTAACACTGACCAGAATTGGTGTGCACATGAAAACTCTTCTTCCTCCCAACTCTTTATTCGGTCCTGTGTTACCATTTCCAGAGAACACTGAAATAGCAAATTTCCACCATCGGGATGAAACAAGTGCTCTTCTGTCAAGTGACCACAGCCTATGCCCACAGCCAGGAAAGCTGCACAGCTGGTGCACATCTGAGGTTGCTCTATGGCATTTCCCATCACTGAAGCAGCCTTAGTGGACCCCAAGGAAACCTCAATCAACCGCTATTTTTTTCTTAGATAGTTCCTGTCATAAAAAGTCTTCAAAAAGGGGAGTGTAATGAGAAAAATATTTTTTAAATACTGCTTTAAAATGTTAGGCTTAGCCAATGCCCAGACACTTCCCAACATCCTCAGCACTGCCAGTCCCCTGACCAGTGCACTGGACTTTCATTTTTTTTTTTTTTTTTTTTTTTTTTTCACCATGGAATGGATGTGGATGGACCAATTTCACACTAGTTTTCTCCTCACTTTCCACTCAAGACAGTGCTGAAATTAAATTGATAGCACATTGGTTTTATTTGTAATGAAACAATTGATCTACACCTTGAGGATTGTGTAACTTGTCTCATTTCTGCAGGGGGCTGCCAGGTCCCGCTGGTGGCTCACAGCCTCATGCCTCTTCAGGCTGTCTTTTCCAGAGGTCTGGAGGTAGCTGCCAGGAGGGCTGGGGAGGCACATTCCCACTATGACCAGCCACGAAAAGCACAAATAACATGCACAAAATTTATCCAGACTAATCTTGTTGAACCCAATCTGCTACCTCACGAGTGTTGCTGAGCAAAGAATGAGTGGCAGGAGCATACCTGGCACAGCCCCAGCATGTGCAACCATTTGATCTGCTCAGCCTCATCAATGGCCGTGCTGTGACAATGTCACACCTGGAAAAAAGATCAGTCGGCATCTGTCAGTTTTCTTTTTTTCTGAAGAGTCAACATTCGTACCATATTATTGTTTCTTTCTCACTACAGGAAGGAAACTCACAGAGCCCACAACCTCTGTCCACCCAGCACATGCATAGAGCACTCCAGGGTGCATATTCAGATGTAACCTGCCAAAGATGTTAGCAAGGCCTTTCCCACAGCCCGTCCAGGCAGGTTTTACAACACCCAGTGAAAGGACTTGGGACTAGTATCCACATTCCACAGCAGAGACAGACATTTCTCCCAAGGACTACAGGACACCCGATTGCCCATGCTGCTGTTTGTGACTATCATTGTTTATTTAGCACAACCAGTTGAGCAGCATCAGCAAAGAGGACAAAAAAACCTCTTCTTTTCTACCACAGCATCTCTGGAAGGGAAAGGCACTGACAGCTCCTCTTGCTGTTTATTTTCCAGACTGTCCCTCACTCCAGAAGCACACTCACATAGGTGTGTGAGCCAAAGACAGGGAGCTCTACCCACCCAGCTATTCCCAACTTCCAGGGTACTTTCCTTCCCTAGAGGCAAGCACTGTCCTCCCAGTCCTGGAGATACGTTAAATCTCCTGGAGACCTCTCTAACCCTGAGAACCACTTCCAAGTAATGATAAAATGAAATCATTTCCCCAGTAGACTGTTTCTAGTAAGAGCAAAGTGCTGGAGACATGACAGTCACTGCATCACTTGCTGAGGGGAAGGATCTGGTGTCCTGAGCATCTGTAAGCCCATTTAATACAGTGCCCTGTCTCCATTTACTGAATTGATTTGGCATATGAATGTTTACTCTACTGAGTGTATTTAAACTAATGGCTGGTAAAGCAGCTTATGTGACTTTTTAATCTAGCTTTTCCATAGCCATTTGTAGAATGACTGTTTGAGAGGGAAACAGACAAGAAACTGGGGCAAAACTTCCACTGACAGACACTGAAAATGGTATGATGTGGCCATAGCACATGCAATTACACAGGCAGATTTGTGGCTCATTCATCACTACTTTCCCCACAGCTGAGCATTTCTACAGGCCACCTGACTACAGACACATGCACACTCCTTGTGAGAAGACCTCAGACAAGCCCTGAACAGGCTGCACTTCCCAAAAATTAATTTTACCCTCTGAGGCAGAAAATACAAATTCCCACACCAGTCCCTTTCCTCAGGGAGAAAGGGGACATGCCCAATTGAGAAGAGAGCCAAATAGCTCATTCCCCTGTGCTCTCTATCAAGGGGTTTGACTATCCTGAGGCAAAAGGAGCTTTGTTCACTGAAAGACAGTTTCAAGGACCTGCTGCAATGTGCAGAGACTGGCTCTGATCACAGATTACCTGATTTATTGAGCAGGTGTAATATTCTGCGTCACTGTATGGTGGAAGTCTTTGTGCCATTTTCCCTTAGAGAAAATAACGTTGATCTCTTACAAAACACACTAATATCTGTTGATTAAATATCTCTGTCATGCAATTTTCAAGGTTCTTATATATCTTTCTGTAGTAATTAAGCATGCCACAGCAAAAATCAAATCAGTGCAAAATCATATTTGCCCCCAACATGTCACACAACTCATGTCCTTTCAGCATATGGTAGAAAAAGCTCACCAGAAGACAGCAAAACAGTCTTTGCAAATTTACTTCTCCTAATGACTCACACGTAACATTCTGATGACTTCCTCAGCTTGTGCATTGCAGGCTCACCTACCCACCATGCTGCAGAAGTGCAGACAACACAGGACCACATCGAGATATGTAACCCATAACTCCTTCACAGATCCTCTTCTAGGCATTTCCACTGCTGTTTTAAATATGATCAATAAATTGATATAAAGTTCATTTTTAAAATTAGCATTGTCTAAGCCTGCTATTCTGATACTGCGATACCCTTATCAACAGTGGTACAGACACTGCTTCCAAGTTAGAGACAAAACCCCAGTCAAAGACATTCTCCTCTGAAGAGACTGGCACTGCCCACTCCATCAAACATCTTCACCCGCACAGGCCCCTACAGAGCCAGGAGCCGGGGCTGCTCTCACAGTCAGATATCCCCTGTGACTGTCCTGCTGCACTCACAACTGCCAAGCAGCACAATTTGAGAGTCCCTGCTCAGAGCAGGGAGTTGATGGTCTGAGATACAAATATAGGAAAATGATCCAGGAAGGGATACATAACACAAACACAATTATGGTTCCTGGGTAATAAACACTGTCTTCAGTTTCCTGAAGAAAACCCTATTCCATTGGCGTGACTCCAAAGGTTAAGAGTCAGTTCCTATCACCTGTCACAGCAGGAAAATAAAAGAATCACCTTTGGGTAATCTCATCCTGAGGATAATCAAGTTAGCTCAGCCTGGCAGACGCTGCAGATCTGAGAAGCAGGAGGGGCAGCTGCAGCATAATGTGGCCAGCTCAGCTCTGGATGAAAGCCACCTTCACTCCTGGGTGGCTGAAGCCATGCTTGGGGAAGGGGTCTCCACTTTCCTGGGCATCTCACCTTCCCACAGCAATGGCAACACCTGACTTGCTGCAGTTTCCAAAACTACAGAAGGAAATAACATGATCTACTTAAACCACAAGATCCACCTGACAGTGGATTTATGAGTGATTATCACATATCTCAGGTTGCCTCTGGACTTTAATCACCCAAGAAGTGCAATAATCTCCAAAATACATCTGCTATTGTGGCTTATCAGTGGCAAAAAATGACAGTGATGCTTAAACAAGAAGTTGTGTTTTCCACTTGCACTTGGATCTGGCATGGATCCCAGGAGCCAACTCATGCCCTCTGTTGGGTCAAGTGCAGAAAACAGCTCTCCTCCTTTGCCATTGCCAGCCAAAGGTATGCCACAAGGTCATCTCCAAACACACCGCATCAAAGATTTGCTGACTAGATACTTGCATGCACAGCTGGGAGATGGAAAGGTCATTCAGTGCTGTGCCTCCTCTCAAAGAATTAACATTATGTGGAAGAAAGCTGCTGAATATAGATCATTGGTTCAAGACTGAAGGCACAAAGTGGCAAAAAGCCAAGCAATGAAAAGGGAAAGCTACAGGTCTCTGTGATAACTATTTCTTTACTTTTAGAAATTGCTTTGATAAGTCCTCAACAGGAGGTAGCTGCCATTTCCTTCAGTCTTCACTGAAGCTTTAGTAGAGGCATGGGCTGTTTCTGCTGGATTTTGAATCAAAGTGGACTATACAATATCCTGCAGAAATCAGGGTGTCTGCTCCCAGCTGCTCCCAGCACCCATCCAGACTGTATGAAAAGAGAAATTGAGTAAGTAAGAACAGAACCAAGGGGGTATTAAAGTTAAAAGATGGCAACAGAAGGATGCGTGAAAGCACAGAAAATATTATTTGCAGAAGGCCAAGATACAGAGGAGCATCTCAGACTGCGGTTACAACATAGCTGAAACTGCTAAAGCCCTGGCTGGCCCCTCCTTTCAGATACTTGTTTAAGGAGCCCAGCCACAGCTCAACTTCTGATTTATTTTAGACTTACAGGGCAGAGCTGTCTATAACAAATCAGAGGGGGGTTCGTTGTCCGGTCTTTTCAGGCCAATGGCCACTGGCAGCACACATCACTGCAGCTTAATCTGCTCTAAGCAGCCCAGACAGAGCAGCTGCCGCTTGCTTTGTGCTCTTGCATAAATGCTGTGGATTTTACTGTGAAATCTGGATTGGACAAGCCGGGAGCAAATAAAGACAGCTGATGATGATATCCAAGCATCCAAGCAGGTTGCCATTAATGGAAAGAAACCCTGCCAAAAAGAAATTTGTTTCTCTAAGAAACTTACTTTTTTCAGATTCATATCTTTGTTTTCTGTTCACCACATCATTTGAACAACATTCATCTACATCTTGGCGTATCCTCACTGAATCATCTTAAAATGCATTACTGACGTGCCAATAGAAAGAAAAAAAAATTACAATGTCACAACCAAATTAATATCTCAGTTGATCATAAAACATAGTGTACCTATCCTCAGAGAGAGGAAACCTTTACGATGATCCTCATGAATGTTTAGAGAATATGAAACTAGGACTTTCTCATACAAAACTCCTGTTGAAGCCAACTTTAAGGTAATCCCTATGTGAATAAGTTGCTGAATCAAGCATAAAGATATCAACATTTGTCAAGAAATGCATTACTTTTTATGACAAAAATGCTGTCTTGTAATTCTTAATTCTGTTCAAATAATTCTACCACTAAATACATATCACTACCCTATACAGGCCCTAGTGAAAAGATATAACATTTTTTAACAAATTTTCTAAACATACACAACTGCCATCAGAGTCTCAGAGGCATGAAATCAGAGAGTTGATGTTTTGGTGCATGATTCAGTGTCAGCATACACCAGTCAAGAACAATACTTTTTGAAGCAGCAAATCAGTGCTTACACCAGTAAGTAATGGAGAATTAAGTTTATGTATCAAACACACTAAGGTGCAAGGGAAAATATTAAATAAGTGAGCCCTGTTGACCTGAAGGTGCAATTAATTTCTTGGTATGATCCAATAACTAAGTTCCTTCTCACTTGAGAATAGTGAATCTTTTTTTACATGTAAAAGGCGACATCAGATCTTTGTGCTAAGGAATGAAAAAGCAGCAGTTGGTTCATAGCTCAAATATGAAAATAAAATATGTTTTCAAACCAAAAAGACATGCAGAAATGCTCTGCTGTCAGTAACAATAACATACTATCTAGTAAATAGAAGTGAGTTACAGTAAATAGGAGGAATCCCATTCCCTGCCAGGCTGCAGCTCCTATAGCAACTGGCATATGTGCAACATGAAATGAAATTCTATCAAATAATGCTTCTCCATCTGCTTACCCTCTGCTTCTAAGCTCTCTTTTTCCTTTGCTGTCAAAGATTTCCCTAAATGAGAGGCAGTAGATAACCAGATCTGGGGCTGAGATGAAAAAGAAAAGGGATTTTTCCCACCTCCCACCCAAATACACGATGCCTTTGCACCCCCTGCTGGGGACGGAGTCAGGAGCACAGAGCCCAGCGAGCCCTGCCGCAGAGACCTCCCTCCCCATCACCTACACTTAAATGCTGGCGATTGGTTTCCATCTGAAACATTTTATTTCTTTTAAGCCTGTAATATCAATTCGATTCTAGTCATAATCTCTACCGACTTTAGTTGCAGTTAGTGAAAAGTTTATACATAGGATTAATGAATAAGGGAAGCTCATAAAAATTCCTTATTTTATGACCACATTCTTGCAAGGTCACTCAATTCTTTGCTTTTCATAAGAAAGATGATCTTTTTTGCTGTGTAGAAAGGCCATTTTAATACCAAAAAAAAGCCCTTAAGTAGCAACATATCATTAAATAACACATCAGGAGGACAAACATCTGTTAGCTACTGAAAACTGAGCCTTTGCTATTGACACACAGAAACCACTGTGGCAAACCTTCCTTAGACAGGGTGGCGAGCCCTCTTCTGTAACCTTGACTGTCTCCCTTTAAGGTCAGCAGCAGCAGATCACAGTATGATGATTTTATTCTTATCAGTGTTTTTTATTAATTAAATAGTAATACAGAGGAAAATGTTCATGTTACTCGGTAGAAAATGTGTTAGAATAAAAGTATTCAAGAAAGCTACTAACGAAGTTAGGTATTTCGTTATTCCAGTTTATCAAATAAACATAGCAATAAAGCCACTCTTAAAGAGCATCTCTGCTGTTATATTTGTAACCAGAAGGTGGCATTAAATTGCCACAAATCTGCTCCAAGTGACCTTGGAGCCTGTCCTCTGCCTGACAGAGCCTAGCATGGAAGAGTCCTGGGCCCTTCACACAGCTACAAATCTGTCATTAAGCTACCACTTGGGTAAACTCCCTGGAATTAAAGCAATATAGCCGATCACTAACTCATGCTACACTGACAACAGAAATGCTTTATTTATTCCCTCCTGCCTGTTCTCCCCATGCAACTAGCCTCTGACATAACTGCCCTGGCTTTTCTGGAAGACCACTACTACGGGACTCAGAAGGACCCCACACCCCTTCCTGTATACAACACATGCACTACTGTCTCATGTCAGCAGTGGAGCAGAACCAAAACCTCAGGGGAGTTTCAGAGGAACAGGTTCCCATCACCCTTGCTGCTTACATCATCTCCAATGAAAAGGTCACACTACGGAAATCGGGGATTTGGCTGGTCAGTTTCTAGCAACGTTGCCACCTTGCCTCTCCTACAGTGTTTCTGAATAACTTCAGGGATGTGTTTGTATTGATTGCCCAAGCAGAGGCTTTCCAGGTTTGCTGAGCAGGAGGCTTGATTCCCTTCTGCACTGCTCCAGATCTGCACTGCTCCCCTCGGTCCCAGGGCCGATATGCACTCCTGAGCAGCGGCACACCCGGGGGCAGGCACTACTCCAGCTGCACTGCCAGCTGTCATGGATGCAGAAGAGCTGTCCCATAACATAAAGAGAAGAGGTTAAAGGGATGCTGGGAATATCCTGGAAAATCCACTGTTACAGAGCAACGCTCACCTCTGCGCTGTGCCCAAAGTGAACAGCAGGATGTAAGAGCAGCACGAGAGACAGCCATAGGCACAGCTTTCCCAGCTCCGAGCTGCCCCCCAGTGCAGTGGTGACATTTCCAAGCAGACTGCAGCAAACAGCAGAGCAGGCATTTAAGGAGAGCCACGGTCCTGCTCCCCTTGGCCTGCCACATCCCCACACCAAGTTGCAGCCACACCATCCTCTTTGAAGGAGCGGGCTTTGCTGCCACTGGGATAGATGCCAACCAGACAGCTAACAGCATACAAATACACGGTGCTCTGCCCCCGAAAAGTTGCTGTCTCAACAGACTCTAGTGTACTGCCAGAAAAGAACTTAAATAATATTTATTTTGTTTTTTTACTAAGATAGCTTAACACAGTTATTTCATTTTCCATTCTTAATTAGTTGGTCATTATTCTTTTTCATTGAAGTCTTATTTTATTTTATTTTATTCTAGTGTTACCCTACCAAAAAGAACACATTTGGGAGATGAAATTGCTATTTACTAAAAAGTACAACAGAAAAAAACAAGTAGGCACCCAAAGCTGCAAAATGGAAGGACCAACATTCAGTTTATTTCAATTCTAATGCATGGTAAGGTGACAAGGTGAATACCAGGACTTCCTTCTTCTGTGATCATTTCCACACAAACACAAAAGGAGACTCCAGCAAGGAAGAATCTAGGTGTTGGAATTATTCTGTATTTGCACGCAGAGTAAGTAGCAATTCTCTCAGTAAGTTTTGAGATAAGGACAAAGCTCATTTGTAAAGCTTTGCTTCAGAAAGAAAAATAAAAGAGAGAGAAAAATATAATATTTTTATTCCTGTCTTTCAGATAAATAATCCAGAGGTTTCTGAGTGTTTGGAAGTTTCTTTGTTTTGAAGAGAAGGAAGGGGCTTCAGTGACGGACATTTAAAGAAGAGAACAGCTTTGCCAACACCCACATGGCAGTCCAGACAAGAGTATAAGCACGCAGAGGGGAAGAAGAAAAACAAAGTTCAGGGTTGGAAGAAGCCTTACCATTTGGATTACCAGTCATCTGGATCAGCACAGCCTCTGACCGCCCACAAATCTGCATTTCCCTTGCCTGGGACTGGATGGTGGAGGGACAGAGAAGACAGACTGAGATCAACTGAGCATGACATGCGTTAGATGTGGTGAAGAGCCATCCCTAGACCCATAGCATAAACATGGGGGGGAAGTGGGAGGGGGGAAGCAAAGAGTGTTTATGTATATGCCCTGAAAAAATGTAAGGCAGGGAAAGGTTTGGAGCAAATAGCCGACAGCAGGTAGCTCTGATCAAAAGCACAGTGATGCTTAGTTTGTAGCACGTGAAACTACTGAATGATTGAGTGCTCAGAGAGACTGAGGGAAATGCAAACGGAGCCCCCAGAGGGGAACCATATTTCATCGGGTCATGAGCAAGCCAATAATGATTTCCACTTCATTTGTATATGTGCTAAACATACTTGGCATTACTTCAGAGACTGGGGTCAAAAGTTCGATGATTATAGATCTTTGCTAAAGGCGTTGTGCTAGAAGACACATCTGGATCGCTGCTAGGGGAGGGTCAAGCTGGGTTTGCACAAACCCTTACCCCTGCCTCGTCCTGGAAGGGTTTCCCAGCTGAGATCCATTATATATGTAACTGGCACACTGAAAAACAGCCACAAAGCTTATCTGGCATGTTACCTCACTGCCAGGATGCTTCAGAACAGCCAACAGGAAGCAGAGCAAGTAGGGCCAGCATTCATTTTGCATCTCCCAATAGCCTTCCCATCCTATCAGTCTCCTGGGCCAGCAAGAACCTTCCTTTGCTTTGCTCAGCTCTCCTCAGCATGTCCTCAAAAACTGTATCTAAGTACTGCACACACAAAATTAAGTCATGCATATACAGGGGAGGGGGAAAGATAGCCATCTTCCCTCTCAGCCATCAGAGAAAGGTAATTATAGAAGGTCAAACTAAGAGCACTTAAACTAGTCAGCGCCTAACACAGAGAGTGCAAATACTTCTTCTTGCAGTAAGTCAGCATACACACTCTCACTGTCTCCACAGTGGTGCCTTCGCTGCAGTTGAGGTCCTGGAACACATTTCAACACCCACTGCTTTCTCACCACACAGTAGGACACCCATTTTCCAGGTACAAACACAGGTCTTGAGGATATCCTTATGGGGCTCAAATGAGACCTAACTGTCTGCTGGAAGGAGATTTACACGACCAACCTCATTCTCTGAGGGGAAGCAGTAGCAGATGCCTGTTTCCCACCCCGGGACAGCTCTGCAGCAAGCCAGCATCGCTCCAAGCACCCCAGCCCCCAGAGCAGCACCAGCAGGCAGCTCCCTCACAACCATTGCCACAGCCTCTCTGGACACAGAGGACACTGCACTCTTAGCTGCATCACCGCTTGCCTTCCTGTAACACAGCAGCAGCAAAGCACGTCCCAGCACTACCTGATTTGCCTTGGCCCAAGAAAAACACTTAGCAAAGGATAAGACAGCCAATAACTTAAGTTTCTTGGCAACACTGACAGCATTTTAACCTCACCCTTTAGGCTTCGGTGGTCTGGTGGACGCACAACGTCAACCCCACACACTCTGAGATACATGGTGAAGTTCCCCCATGCCTCCAAAGAGGTGGCCCTTACATCACCCCTTATGGCCCCAGTAGCACTTGGCTGTTGCTACTTGGGGATAAGTTGAAGAGAAGGTGACGTGTAAGCACAGGTTTCTCTGCCCAAGGAAGATAACAGAACTGCAGCAAAAAAGAGTGTGAAGTACACAACCACAATGCTGCGAGTGTCCTTTTACTGCAGCTATTGATGTCTTTGCTCTCTTGCCTTTCTCTGAAACATGTTTGTGTGACAGAGACTCTCACGACTCACTGAGTTCCGGCACACAGTTTGACTTTCTTTGCATTGAACTGGCAGGCAAGGAGGAGATTTCTGTTGGCTCCAGGGGCATTATACTGGCTGTGTTTTCCAGCCATGAGTAGCCTCACAGAAAAGAAATCTTCCAGGGAAATCTCAAGCAGACTTGAAGGAAATGGAGGACCAAAGGCTGAACTGGATTCAGGTAATGGATACTGGTTGGTAAAAACACAGGTTCATTTTTCAAGGACTCCTGTGCAATTCTCTTAACAGGAGCTTGCAATGCATGCTCTAAGGGTAAAAGCCTGATAGACACACATTGTCAATTTGACTTTTCACATGTGGGGAAAACAAACAAACAAACAAGAACAAAGGAAAGCAAACACGTTTCTTTTTTAGAAACTTCCTCTCCCCCCCTCCCCCCCCCTTTTTTTTTTTGTTTGTTCTGGTAATTAAATTCACCATAATGACCACTGCAATCTAAATCTAATAAGGAGTCTGAGTTTCTGTTTTCCATTGGTAGCTATTTGCACTGCTTGATTTAGAGAACTCACTAAAGCATAAGAACAATATTGCAAGACAACCTTCTTGGGTCAGTGAGTAAGAAGAAAAGCTTACCTAGACAGTATTAAATCACTAAAATTGATTGCACTCTATTGCTTATGCTCCAATTCCCCGGGAAGGAAAGGTACGAGCTGGCTTATTTACACACAAACACGCAAGTGAACTCATTCACACACATCTGCTTTCCACCTCAGAGCAATAAAAATTAATAATAAAAATAATTAAACCTCATTAGCCTTCAAGCATTTGGAAGCCCCAGAGCCCCTTTGCCAGATCCTCAGAAAATGCATCAGCCTCCTCATGGGAGAGATTAGAGCTTGGTTCCTGCAGGGACTGGCTGCCAGAACCACCACAGTGCCTGGTCGTCACACTTCAGCAACAGATTATTCCATGGTATCGACCCCCTTGCTCTGGGTTAATTCTTTTAATTGTCTTGCCACATCTTTTCCCATTAGGCTGATGTAACTTGTTTAAGCATACACAGATTGATTTATGACGGCAGTAGGGATGTTAATCAGACGCCTGCTCTCCAGTTAATGCACGCTCTGTAAGAAATGCAGGACAGTAGTCTCACACATGGGAGCTCTAGCCTTTTGCCTTGACATCAAAGGCAGCCTCACAGCAAGAGCAGAATTACAGCACACTAAGAATAGGTGGCTTCCACCAGCGTTGCGGGTAAGGCAAGGTCACCGCCTCCTGCTCTCGTTTCTCAAGTGCCATCTTCTTTAAATATATCCGCAATCAAGGAAATGGAAAAACTCTTTAAAAGTTCACTGTAGCCCACTGAAATCCTAAAACCTCATCAGGAGGTAAAGGGTTCCCTTTAAATGCAACCTAATTTGTCTCCATTAAAAGAGGCACTTTTCTTCATAATGTATGTTCAACATCCTTTAGCTCACTGCTGCACTTTTACTGAAGTGATGGTCATAGTGCAGAAGCCTGCATAAAACAGCCTTCTTTTCCATATATACAGTTTAGATCATGCAATGCACATAATGTTCAGATACTGTGGAGATAGTTGAAAAACAGAGTTCTCAACAGTACCAACAAAAATCTGAAAACTCTTTACAAAAAAGAGGACACCCTGCAGATCCAAGGTACTTTTAATTCTATTGCTGTGTTCAAAATTAAATCAATTAGATACATTCAGTAAGAATGAAGTTCATCTGCAGGTGCCACCATCTCACTGAAAGTCAAAGAAAACTTGCCCTCTAACTTTGTGCTTCTAGGGAAAAAAAACAACCAAACAAACAAAACACTCCCACACATTCACTTTGCCAAACTGCTAAAAAGTCCTGAAGTTCTGACTCTAACCTACATAACCAGATGCTGTTTGGGATTACAATCGGGACACCATCAGTCCCATCACATTTTGACAGCAAATCCCATGCATTTTTCCACTAGCAAGCAGGCTCAGAGCAGGAGCTCTCTCAGCTGATTCTCCCAGGTACTCTTCGTGCTACCCAGCTGGTCGGGCCTTGGTTAGCAAACAGACTTCATCTCCCTGGATTTGCAAATCCTCCAGAGAGCTTTCAGTACAATTTCTAAACACAAACTTACTGGATGTGCTGACAAATCTCAGCACTTCTTAAGAATTTTATTCTACTTACAGACTACTCTTCTCAGATTCTAAGAGGGGAGGGGAAGAACTTGCATAAAAAATTATTTTAAATTGCAGAAATTATCTATTTAACTGAGTTCCAGACCCATCTCAGACACTTCAAACACAGCAGAGGTGAAGCTAATCTGGACATAACCAAGAAAAGAGAACAGCAAATCCAACAAGGCCTAGAAGTGCCCAAATTGATGGCAGCAGCAGAGGCTTTGGGCGAGGAGAATCATTCACGCAGTCAAAGCAGGGACACGCTTCCAGAACTAAGTAACAACTGCCCTTTCACAGTTTTCTTGTGTCATCTGACTTCTTCTGCAGCCAGGCCACAGTCAGCAATGCCTCTCCATCAGTGCTGTGCAGCCTGGCACCTGCAGCCCCTGAACAGGGGCCAGGATTGCCCAGGGTGGGGAGGAGGATACGCCCCCAGAGCATCAGCCAGAGCTGCATGCTGGCCAGCACTGCCCACCACTCCACTGCCAAGTCCAGCTCTCATCCAGCAACAGTCTTCAGAAGCATCAGCCCCAAGAAAGATTTCTCAAAGCCCTGCATCAGCACAGACGTGCTAAGGATGAGACACCTGGAAGGAGAAGGGAAACTGGCACTGACTCCACACACTTCTATCCCCAGCAGGGAGGTGAGAGGAGGTGCACAGCCCCTGAGAGCCAGTTGGTGCAGTCCAGGTTCCTAATGTCAGGTATCTTGTATTTACAGCAAGTTTTTTGAGAACAACCTTCATGCTGAGAACAACTCACAACATTTTCAAACAAAATAAGCGAGACAACTGTAAAAGTACCTTCAGCTGATTCACAAAGGCCAAAAAAACCCCTTATCAAATGTATTATTAATTATGGATTATTATTCAGCTCTATTCAAAAATACCAAAGGCTGTTTTGATAGATCTAAAAGCACCAGCAGGAGCCACTGCCCTTTGTACCTTGCTAAGAAAAGCCTCCAGCTGACAAGGGCCACGTGGACCATATGCTGCTTTGAAACAACACTGACAACAGAGATTTCAGCAGATACTCCAAGTGACAAAAAGCACCATGAAATCACTACCTTCACTGCTCTGCCTCTACTCACAATCTATCCTAAGCCTTCACTCCAATAAAAACTTCAAACCAGCACTGGTTTGTCCCAACCGATGATTGACCTCACCTGTGGTCTGAGCCCATCCTCCCTAACAGGAGACTCAGCCTTGTACTTGCCTGAGGAGCCAGCCCTGATGCACATCTGATGTCCCTTCCTAAATTTGTGTGGATACTAATCCAACACGTGCAAGCACCTACAAACTGGTGTCAATCTCCATTGATTTTACCTATACTGCAAAGAGGAGCATTTTCTCCCGTTATTTTCAAGTGTTTTCAATACTTTGAAATGCCACAGTCATTCAAAATGTTACAGCAAAGGACGAAAGCTACAGAAATGTAACTTATGAACAAAAGAATGCAATGAGCTGAGCAAGAACAGTGATAAATTCTGCCATAGCCACACCTAACATGCCTATAATGTATGCACATGAGTAAATATCTAAGGCAATAAGTAATTATGTAGGTTTATCTTTTCTGACTTTACATTGTTTGTCTCCAGACACTAATGCCTATTTCATACTTCACTCAGAATAGTCTCCTTTGCAATAATTTTGTAGAAAGACATTACAAAATTGCCAGATGCCAGAGCTTTTCTTGACAGTGAAATTTCACTTCAATAGTATGAGGATACAAGCTGACTTGTATCCTATCACTGGGATATGTCACATACAATACACCCTGCAAACAAGTCTTTAATTCTTTTCCAAGAGATTTGTCTCCCCATTTAAGTAAAACATTTATATTCAATTCCTTCTGCTTGGGACAATGTTGATCACTTTACAGATTACCAAACCAAAATATCTGACAGGTTATTTGAAACATCCTTGTTCTGTAGCCAGCACAAGGAGAATGCCCAGTATGATGGAAACCTACATTTAAACTGTCAGCAAATTGGATTGTTAATCTGATACTGGTTTTAAAGCCACAGAAACTATTTGTGAGTGTGTGGAAGATGTGTTTCCTTCTGAGTTCTGAGAGGCTGTTAAGCAACGAGGAGCTAATGAGGAATCTGATTTGGGCTACAGCAAAGCCCCAGAAGGTGAGCAGACATGAGTGGCTAGTGGAGAAGCACGTTAAAAATCAGTAGCAACAAAACATTTCTTTAGTTCCTCCTCCCTGCAAAACTGGATGAAAATGAGTGCAACTTCAGGGGGTTTAGAGCAAGGATAGAGTCTGTATTTTTACAATTGAAAAGCTGAAAAACAGGGTAACTTTGGGGGAAAAAAACAGTATTTTTATGGCTGGTTGAAGAATATTTTGACAGGCTTCCTCAAAAGAGCAAACAACGACATGACAGGACAAAAATGATACCAAAGTACTAGGAAGAGAAGTAGTCACTGGGAGGAGCAGGATTTACCCAGATCTTACAGCTGCTTCTTGCATCTCAAAGATGGACACCATTTGTAGTCCTTGTCTAGTCTGAGAATGGCAGAACAAATGTTTGAAGGATGCAAAGAGACAAGGGTGGTTTAAGGTGACACACACAGTAGACATAGGCATAACAGGAACAAAACAGGAAAAGAAATCGCAAAATGAATATTGGGAGACTACTCAAGTCATGAATTTTATTGGACAGCTAAGTATTGTCCAAAGGAGAAGTGGAAACTCCACTCACTCAGCCATTTAGAAGTAAAGACCTGACTTAATTGTAGAGAATACCCTGTACTTTCAGAGTTGGAAGACACACTATAATTTAATAGCTCTTTTTTAACTCTAACTGCACAACTGCCTATTACAATTAACGAGAACATCAACTATTGCTAGAGCTAGCACAGGCTTAGACACAAACCCTTGAATTACTTTCTTCTTTTTCATCTATTTTTCTGTCTCTCTCTAAGCATTACGGCCAAAGAGTGAAGCAGCACGAAATATGGCTGCAACATTAAAAAAAAAAAACACAACAAAACCACAAAGATTTACCATTCTTAAAAAATAAAAGGCTGTAACAACCATTTTTAAAAGCGCAGTTTTGCTTATTGAACATAGCTTTCATAGAAGTGGATGGGCACAGTTTCACATACAGTCCTCTTCCCTTGCAACATCTCTATCGTGCCTGAAGTATTTACAGAGAATTACAACAGACACGGTCCCCCCAAAAGCCTGTGCCTGGTGGCTATTCCTGCTAACACCCAAAGCACCATTGGACAAAGGTGCTAAGGCTTGTCCAGCCAGTCCTGCCAACCAGACCTTCCCAGCAGGAACCCAAAGCAGGACCAGGGGCACCAAGCCATGCCTGGCTCCCCCCCCACACCAGTCATGGGATTTGCCAGCCCCTGCCAGTACTCCCTCTTTCTTCTGCTCTCCAAAGCTCCTGTGTGTGCCTCTGCATGCCTCTGCCAGCACCCACGGGTCTCTCTGCCTTGAGGGCAAAGATTTTAGTGCCCAACAGGAAGGGCAGAAAGCTCAACTACCACTGACTTACAGGAATATGTTAATGGCTAAGGCAAAATAGCCAGTTTCCTTGACAATTCCACTCATGGCAATAATTTATTGGTTTCAGTTTGACAGCCCCACCACCTTGTTAGCAAAAATACTTTTGAAATTAAGTTGTTGAAAATTGACTTTACCTTTTATCTCCTGCCTTTTCCTCTACCACACTTCTAAAGTTTATAACATTCTTGTCAAACTAGGTGAGCCTCTCCTATTTGGCAGGATCAGATTAGCAGGCCTTTTAATCAGAAATTAAAATTGGAAAAAAACACAAAATTAGCTTAGCACAATGTGCTAAAAAGTACTGTCACATCCTTAAGAGGACAAGCTCTCTATTGCAGACATTAAGTACTTGGGCCATTAAGAAAATTAATATTTTGCAGGCATGAGGAACTCCAATTCTCTGAGTCATTGGTTTTGGGCTCCTCATAGCAAAAAGTTTTTCTCCTGTAGAAGAAAGACTCCCAAGGATGCATAACTAACTTAAGTTCACTCCTGACAGCAGAGTGCATCACAGCAGTTGTTGCTTCTCTCTCTCTCCCTGTAAAATCACCCTGATACAACATCAAATACAACTGTCATTCCAAAGAGCAAGGACTATCAATCCAGTTGGTAGCAGGAAAAGCAGATTGTACACAAGTCATTTTTTCTCTTTAACTACTCAGATATTTATTGTGATGTTTGAGAGAAACCTTTCTCATTTTTCCAAAATTCCCAACACAGGTATGTTTGACTTTTTAAACTAAAGTGAGTGTTAGAAGTGTGACCAGCTGGTCATACCAAACCCCACTTTCCCCTCATGTTCAACTCAAAGTGATACCACCATCAGACATTGTAGGTTTATATGCTCATATGTGTGTTATATATTTTCTGTTATTTCTGAAATCTTAAAGATCCTAAATGTAATTTCTCTTTGTGGGTCCTGGGCTTTTTATGGATGCAAGAATAAATTCCTCTCTATGGCAAAACAGTCACCAGGAGCTGCATTTTCCTTCATCTGCAGCCTCTAGAACAAAGAAAGTGGTCAGAACTCCTGTTGTGGTCAACTCTGTTCTCTACACAGACCTAAAATTTTCTCCATCTCCTTGACATTAACAGCAGCTTTCTAAAACCACGTGTTCTGCACTGGAGGACAAATGAAGTACATCACCTCCTCCACATTCCTCCTCTCAAACCAAGTACGTGTCACATCTTCTGAGCTTTGGGATAAAAGTACAAAATTTTAAAAGTCATCTCCTCTCACTCTGAAGTCCCTTTCCAAATATAATTATGGGTTTCTAAGCCAAACACCAAGGAGACTTATTTTTTCACTTCAATTTACTGCGGGTCCATCAATTTTGACCACATTTGAAGGTACATTTTCTCCTCATTAGTTCTGTCTAGTCAAAGAAGCTCACGTAGCGATGACGCATCTCTTGCAGATAAGGATATCCACTGATTTGATTTACTAAGAAGGCTAAATTTATTATGCAACATTTTACAAGTATAATTCTGCTCTCCCTTGATGGTAATAAATTCGATATCATCTCCCCTGAGACAAGAGAACCAGTCCCTTTATTATCCAGACATGACCCCCAGAGCCAGATTCCATTTTAGAGACGGGAAATGGCCATATCTCTGATTAAAAGGGAAACTTTAATCAAATAAAGTGCCTCATCAAGCAAGAGCCAAGATTCCAATACTCCTGACTGCAGCACGGCAGTGATCCAAAGTCATATCTGCCCCCAACCCATTACCGCTTACTGCAAACGTGATATCCATCCCAAACAGGAGGTGCAGCCTTCAGCAGTTTTCATATCATCCTGGGAATGGCTCCTCCTGTGGCCACAGTCCCTCACAGAAACATGTTCTTAGGCTGCTACCCCAGGGTCCGTTTGAGGAACCAGAAGAGAATGGGCTTTGTGGTGTTTGGGGGTTTTTTCCCAACTAAATCAATCTCGCAGTGACAAGAAGCCCGAACCATGCCGCAAAATGCAGCAGCCATGGCCTTCAGCTCAGCACCCTTCCAGTAACATTCTTCGCTCAGACACTTTCCTTCTACACTCTGAAATGATCTTCTGAAGCATTTAGGATACTAGCTTATTTAGAGTCCCAAGTCAAGAGCTTTGTCCCTATTGTCAGTGGTGTATTTCTGCAGTTTTACAGCTGCAGTAAACAAACGAGTGGTAACAATGCCAATACGGATGTCTAGGGGTATTGTTATTTTAAGTGTTCTTTAAAGACTCCACTTCTGCATAAGCACAATCAGATCTGTATGCCACTCCATGCAGGGATCCATCTTAAAGTCTTTGGGGCCATCTAGACAGTTTTCTTGCAACAGAGCAAGATACAGCAACTGACAGATAAATCATCTCCCTTTCAGCCACGGAAGCCCAGCTGCGCACGCAAATGAAGGTGCCTGAACTCCACATCTACTCAGGAACCGTGCGTCTGAGAGATCCAGTTATTTCATACACCCTGCTGTAGAGATCCTCCTTGGATCAGCCCTTGTCATTTCCGCTACACAAGGAATGATATTTACCATCTGCTTTATGCCAGGAGTATCTCCCTCATAGCAAAGCCTCTGCACCGAGCGAGGCTCCTCGCTCCGCAGGGCTTCCGGCTGCACTGGCCCGGCAAAACCAGGAAAGCCTGTGGTACCACCGTGCTTGGAGATTATTTCCCCGGTATTTCCCGAGTGCTACACACCCCCATGCACGCACGCAAAAGACGGTTACTGCGTTGCTCTGTTTTCCAATGCAGCTTCAGAGGGCCCCCGCGCTGGGAGCGCTGTGCCCCGCGCACATTCCCTGTGAGGGGTGGC
Organism: Aegotheles bennettii; assembly: GCA_013398125.1. Lineage (NCBI taxonomy): Eukaryota > Metazoa > Chordata > Aves > Caprimulgiformes > Aegothelidae > Aegotheles > Aegotheles bennettii. Next base: position 92,175 of record VZRW01012593.1, on the reverse strand, counting down.
AGGGCTCTGCCTGGCCCTATCCAGTCCCGTTCCCGGTTAGCCCGAGTTCTTGGAGCGCCCCCCCGCCTTGCCCTGGCCCGCTCACGCCGTCGAGGGGGCGCCGCCCGGGTGTTGGCGGCCTGCCCCAGCGAGCAGCTCTCCGGTTAGACCACGGCAGCCGGTGGGGCCGGCCCGGCACGAAGGCACTGGGCGGCCGAGGAGGGGGCGGCGGTTCCTTGTTGCCCCGCCGCGGGGGCAGTGGGAGCCTTTGCGGCGCACAACGCAGGGGGGCCGAGCCGCCAAGCGTCGACCCGCGCAGGCGAGCCGGGCTCCGGACCGGCCCGCGGG
>VZRW01012593.1:52107-87408 GCA_013398125.1 Aegotheles bennettii | reverse complement strand
GCGGGGCCCGTCGGGGAGCTCAGGGGAGGCGATACGGCGGCTCCTGGCTCCTCTGGTAATGTCAACGGGCTCAGCGGCGTGCGCTTCACGCATCTATTCCCGGTAACGCATACATCCCTCTTAACTTTAAGCATAGATTCCTGAGAACTTTAAGCTTATCTTCCTGAAACACCCAGAGTGAGGGTGAATAGATTGGGGCTGAGTGTAATGCCCCAACAACGTTATATACTGCAAGCTCCCTCCGAACTCCACAACGTGTGGAAACTCAAGCATAAGCCCCTGGGCTTATTTCAGTCCTCTGCTATCTGCTAACGGAGAGATCAGTGCCTTTTGTTGTGGATTTGAGCTGCTGCTTTGAGCTGTGGGGAAGCCACCCTGCTAAGCTGCTCATCCTGGCCCTCCAGCTAAGCCAGCTGTAAATAAAAACAGCTAGGATGAATTATTTTTCTTTGCCTAATAACTTTGACAATGCACCTCACAGCCATTCCGGTGAGCAACTTTGAAGTCATCTTCAATTTCTGCAGGATTTTCTCTTGTGTCAGTTTCCTTGTCCCTTATTAAGCAACGACAGGACTGGGTGTGATGCTAAGCTGGCAGCACTTGAACCAGAGACAAAGCCTCCGTACATCCCCATGACAGAGAAAATTAGAGTTCAGGGTACTACCCTCAAACTCTTTTTCACGCTGATTTTACAGATATGTGAATCTGTTATTAGTAACATTTCATTTCCCAGAGACATAGAGCCAGTATGGACTTGCAGTTGGTGTGACAAAAAACATAAGGAAAGAGAGAAAGAGAGAAAGAGGGAAGAATTCCAGCAGGATTTTTCCTGCAGGGGAATCGAGTTTTAGGGTCCCTGAAGACAAAATGGCTGCACTGTATTTGAACGCAGGTGGGGAGGTGAGGTCAGCCCACAAACAACTGGGCAAGCTACAGTCTTCTGAGAGTTACAGGACATGTCCGCTGTTTGAAGTGCTTTGAACCTGTGTTGCTGGGAATAGAGTGCATGGCTAAGTGATGAGACCTGTGTAGCACATGAGAGGGAGCAGAGCAGCGCAGCGGGTTAATGTGGCCTTTCCGTGAGGGAAATTGTCTCTCATCTGGGTTGAAATCGTGAGCAGATGACAGATAACATGAGTTTGCTGTGTGGCTCATTGCAGGCCCCAGGGACATCTCTCAACCTTACACAATCTACTTCACAGCACATGGCCCTACTGGCAGCTGGTGCAGGACAGGGAGAGGACAGGATCAACACAAGGTGTCAGTGACCACATACACATTGGCAGAGCCATACTGAAGCCGCAAGGCTGGAATAGCCAAGCTGATTCCTCAGGAGAGGAATAATGCATGGACATCCCTGCCCATCACTAGACAAAACTTCATCTCACTTTCATATGTTGTAGGGTTTTATCCAAATTGTTCTTAAAAGCTGTTGTAGAACTAATTCAAGTGCCCTGAATGTATAGTCCCAAGGGTTTCAGAAAGGAAATAGGATGTTCTTTTCTAGTTAGTCAACACATGTTGTCTTATATATTTTGCATACACACAGTGCAAAGTAATTAAAAAAAAATAAATCAAAAAACCTGTGATGTGTCACACCTGACTGAACAGATAGAGCTTACTCTGCTTTAGCTGTACCACTGTAATTGAAGGACAACTGCTCAGTGTGGCCATTATTATAGCAGAAGAAATGTGTGTATCATATAGCTTAATCTTGTACAGAAGAGGCATCTCTAGAAGTGAAAATCAGGATTAGCACAATACCAGAGAGACACAAGTGGAAGCATGTGCTGTCACAGATGACTTCTGGCAGGTTAATCCATCTCCTTGAATAGGTATATACTACTTGAAGAGACTACTGTGCAAAGTGGCACCTCAGTCTTCCCACAGCCAGCCTGCCAGCCTAGGTGGGCTCACTGGGTCCCACAGCCCAGAGCTATGCCCCAAAGCACCGGCACCCTGTGAGCTTCTAGCCTGCAGGGGGGCAAAGGCACGTCTCCATCAAGGTCCCTTCTACAGCTTCCACATCCTTAATGCAGGGATGACAGCACCTCATTGTATCCATGGGACTGTGCATGACAAATATATTTCAAGACTGTGGTGCTTTCATATATTATGGTAAAGGGAGGACACACGAGATCCTTAGATAGGAAACTGCAATGTTACTATTACCTGTGTTGACACAAGTACATCCAAAGAAAAGTCACCTCTTTCCTCCAGCTAACATGTAACAGTAATACAAAGCATGCAGATCACAGCACAATGCATCGCAAAGTAAATCAGAGAGACAAAATAAACCATGCTGAGAAGGGAGCATTTATGTGCATCAGATAGTTCTGGATAAAGAAATTTATAGCAAAACAAGACAAACAATGTCAGAGCAATCTCCACAGGGCTCAGTTCAGCTACTTTTGAATGTTATACTTCTATTTCTCTTCAGTTTTGCATTCTGAAGCTTCTATGGATGCTTGCGCAGGGAATACTCCCTATGTACGTTCTTGTTATAAATAATGGGTACTGACTGGACTTTAAATCTTTTCTATTTCCAGAACTGAGGCTTGAGGTTCCATAAGTGCCCCCAAGTGGCTCCAATTTCTGTCCACAACAAAAGACATCAAAAGAAATGCAGAAATGCCTGTCCTAGAAAAAAACATGCAGAAGAAAGAGAAAGATGCATGCAGTAAAGATGAGCCAGTAAGTGACTGTTTCCGAGAAAACAAAAAGAAAAAAGGGGGAAAAAAAGGTTGAAGATAGATTATCTAACAACTTTTAATGCTTTAAATTAATATAAATTAATATAATAATTGTAAACCAAGCTCTGTTCCAGAGCTGATTTCTTCCTTTCAGGGAACACCAATTATCCTGCAGCAGTTTACATTCAGCAACTTTGATCTAACATTAGTGCTTCTCATACCCAAATACACTCTTCCTCCCAACATCCCATGAAGAACTCCAGTAAGTGAAATATTATTATACAACAGCAGATGCATTACTACACAGTCAGGTATGGCATATAATTGTTTCTTAATGGTACAGAACTATCAAACTATCACATACGATTCATTTTCACGCTGGTTTAAAAGATGCCAGATGTGTATGCCTCTAAGCAGTCAACCCCTTGGGTTTAAAGCTTTTTTCTTAAGCAGAGTCACGAACTGTACAGTAACCTTACCCAGAAAGATAGGGCCAAAGCCAGGTGTCAGAAAGAAATACTATTTGGCACATCTATTTCCACTGGCCAAGAAATCAATGGCAGAAGAGATACGCCCTGACTAAACATAGCTTGAAACTGTAGAATTACCATTCTTTTATTTCTGAGATCCAGGGTGCATTACAGGCTAAATTGGATTTGCGTTTCCATTAATAACAGGTGATCCTATGACACTTTTTATTAGTATCTGAAATCTTCTGCTTCCAGATAGGGAAACATAATGCAGCACTGACTTTTCTGTGGACGTCAAAAGGCAGAGTTGGTATTTGAGCTCAGAGGACAACCACTCCCTGCCTTTCGTTCAGAGCACTTCCTCCACCCTCTCCCTCCTTGCATGCACTAGCAAAGGAGTTTGCAGCTAGCCTTGCTCTGAGCAGCCAGTGAGACTAGGTGATTGCCAGACATCTCTTCCAACTGAAATTATGCTATAGTCCTGCAATCCTGTGAAAATGAGTGTCTGTTACATCAGGAGCTAGTAAAAAAATCTGAACTTTAACTGCTTTTGGAGACAAGAAAAAAATCAGAGAAACAGGCCCTCCAAAAGTTTATGGTCTACACTAATCACTAATGGACAAGCACAACTGAATTAGATGTCTCTTTCTCAGCTGGGAGACTTGTCTACCTCCCCGAGGAACCATGCTTAGAGCATCACAGCCTCTTGCAATTTCCCAGTCTCTTATGGATTACTTCCTTGCTTGATTTTCCCACTGCCCCCATAATTCCTCTGGCTTTTAAATGACTAATTACACTTCACTTGGTTAATTCTACATTAAAAAAGAAAGGAAGCTTAATTGCATGGATTGCATGAGATTGTTTTCTTCCCAGATACTGCTGGTTTCTTGCTCAAAACGGGATAAGAATAAAGCAAGTATAAACAGAAATGTTTGATCAAGCCTTCTAGGAGAGTTCCATACTAGCTGACAGCAGAGTTTTGGCAGGGTAAAACACAGGCTTGTTGAGGATTGAACATAGTCAGTGCTAATAAACAGGTAGACCTGCATTTTTTCAATTTCTACAATTTTATAAACAGTCATATTACCGATCAGACAAGTGTTAACCTATGGTTTTACTGATCACAAGCTAAATGCACTGCTTAACTAATGAAATACCTTCTCTTACTGCATTATTTTATTATGCTCTAATGTATTTGAAGATTTCCTAGAGCCTAGCTTAGGCTGTATGCTTGCATCATGCCTATTTCCCCGTTTATCCTAGAATTTCTAGAATCTTTACCAAGGAATATTCTTCTGTTTTCCAGTAGTTTCCTGGCCTATCCATTTGAAATCCTCATTGGCTAAAGGCCTACAAATAGAGCTACTGAAGGTAGAGGTACCACTGCTTCAGTATTGTACACAACTGCATGCTATGTCCTAGAATCCGGGCACTTTAAGACCTAATGAAACTCCACTGAAGTCCCATAATTACATTTGCAGGAATCAGACATCTCAGTTTCTAAAATAGAATAAATAGATTTAAAAAGGGATGCAATATATTAATCATCAACAGAAGAAAAAAAAAAGAAGAAGAAAAAAAAAGAGGACCGTTTGGGAACAAGTAGAAGTACTTGCTAATCATTTTTATTTTTTTTTAAATGATTAGGCAGTGCCAAAACTTCCAGTCCCACCACTGCAACAGACCTTACGCATGTACCTACAGTGCACGAAACACTTGGTGCCAGAGGAGCAATTTAGAAAAACCAAGGCCATTGTGGAGGAGTTTGGAATTGCAGGAGGCCTGGGGGAATCCTTGCAGAAAATCCTCGAGGAAAGAAGGGAGAAGACAACGAACTGGGTAAGCAAATGCAGATAAGAAAAATAATTGCTGTGTTGATGTTCATTTACAAACTCTTTGTGAAGTATGTGATTCTGTATGTGATCGCTACTTTCTTTGGTGGGTCAGTGCAAATGGGTCACATCAGATTCTATCAAAGGGAATGAATATTTCAGACATATTAGGCTAGAATTTTCAAACGATGTCAAAATCCATGTCATTATGTTTTCAGATCAACGATTTGTTGACGTAAATGAGGGAATTCATGCACCTCAAATGTATGAGCACAGTTGTCAGCTCTACCTGTAGGAAGCATTATATTATATCCTATCTGGATGCAATTTATTGTTTTCCCTTTAATAATAGGATTTACAATTTTTATTAAAATGAAAAATGCTTTCTGATAGCCCTATAAAAAGTGCCTTGCATACCCATTTAGTCAAAATCTGATCCAGTCAAATTATTCTGAATATAATAGTTTAGGACAGGAATGACTCTTTAAATTAAACTATCATTTGCCATTCATTGTCACACCATACCAATGTAATTACCCTGAGGTATTTACTTTGCTGAATATACACACACGTATACATGTATCTGGATCTATCACATAGACCATGCAGAGACCTCAGCCTTTAAGAAAATCCAGCTTTCTGATTCCCAAGACAAGAAAATTAAATAAGCTGTAGATAGAATAGCTTCTATCATTCCACAAAGCAACAGTTCATCCTGCCTGCATTAACCATGTTAGAGTATGGCAGCTGAAAACTAGAAACACTTATTTTATTGAAGTCCTTCTATCCCAGCAAGGAAGAGAGACACTGGATGGTTTCTTGGATTCAGTGAAATACTGCAGGCTTGCTACTGATGTCAGTGAAGTGTGGCTCTCCCTTAACTTTTCAGTTGTGTGACCCACAAGAAAGCTCCCTCAAATTGCTGCCATAGCCAGAAGAAAAGGCTACAGTACTGGCAGTGCTTTTACTTTAAAAGCTCAGCTACTTGTTGCCACAGTCTGAGGGCTCCACTAAATGCCACCCAATCTCATTTTTTTATTCTTATCATAGAACTTCATGTTTTTGGTGGCGAAATTAGCAATTACTTTAATAGTGTTCCTGATAACAAATGGTGTTCCGGGTGACAACTGTTCATATTTAACTACTTACAATGTGAAAATTACAGAGGAAGGAAGTATCAGCGTTTTCTGAAACGTCTCAACTTTAAATACTGGTTATTAAAATTAAATACGTGATTCTTAAGATAAACTAGAAATGGTTTTATTTGGAATATAACTTGCCAGGAGTACAGCTCTAGCCTGTTCTCCTGAAGACTCCAGAGACTGTGGAGGAAGCATCTGTTCTAACAGCATTGAAATATCTCAGAGGAAAACTTTTTCAACTGATGCATGCATTCATAGTTATTTTTGTATAATTTTGTTGTTGTTTATAGTTCCTATATGCAAAGCATGCCTGCTAAACTCAGAAAGACCTTTTCATTAAAGCCTCCATTTTCCAAATAATGATTCTTCAAACTCTGCTCAAACATAAAGGAACGTGGTTACCATGCATTTGTGTTTTCCATAAAAATAGTTAGAAATTTAATACGTGCGTCTGGGTCAAACATCAGTAATCTGCATTTGTGTCAGTGGACACAGGGGGAATTCTCCAGGGGCCCTATCCACATGCCAGTATCTGCAGGACCAAACCATTAGGCTCAGGATATTCTTTTCCCACTCTGTCTTGCTACAGGACAGTATCTGATGGCTAACAACAGAGCATCTTGGCATCCTTGACAAATATTTGAAGTCCCCTGAGGAAGGCCATTACTAGTAAAATTCAGTCCATCTCTTAAACATATTCCCATCACTATTCAAGAGCCAGCAGTTAGCATGTTGTACTCAAATATTATTTTTTTTTGTGGTAGGGAAAAGCAAGCAACAAAATACCCAAACCACCACGATATGTGACTTGTTTACTTTTTAATAGAACACACTGTAAATTGCCATTGATTGAAAAATAGGATTATGGAATTGTGGCTGATTTCAGCTGAGCTGAGGTCACAAAGCCCAGACTGAAAATGCTCAGCAGCTCCATTAATCAGCCCATGACTGACACCAGGAGCACCAAGCACTCTTCCCTCACCCCCAGACTGCCTTTCTGCATGTTGTTCATAGCTTTAAGATTTCATGTCCTCTTCCCTCAGGTGTTTAACTACTGGCTGGATGACATGTACCTCAACAACCGGCTAGCTCTTCCAGTCAATTCCAGCCCAGCAATTATCTTTGCTCGTCAGTATTTCAAGGACATAAATGACCAGCTGAGGTAATGTACTACGACTTTGCAGCTTTTGCTAAATGAAAGGATATTTTAAATGTACTGCTTCTGCAAAAAGACAATCAACTTTCATTAAAAAGGGCTGTAACCACTAAATGATTTCCTACTAAGGCCTGCTGACTGAGGGCAGTGTTTCTGGGGTTACTCGTACTGATACTCAGAAATGAAAGTGTCATCACTGTTACATTATTGCATTAAAAAATGCCATGGGATTTATAATTTTTAAAGGAATATTTGCTAAGCTTTCAGTTGTATAATTCAAGTAAACCCTTTTTGTAATGGAAAAAAGAAATACTAATTTCTGACACATTATTTAAAGGAAAACAATCTTTAACATGCCATCACTAAGACTTGTAGCCACCCTGCAAACTGAAAAGGTCGTGCTGGCATTAAATTCTCCCTATCAGGTGCGCAAAAGGGCACCAAAAACACAGGGGATCTATGAACAAGAATTCAGAAATCATTGGTCCCAAAGAACACCGCTTCCCTTCAGACCCATCCTTCCCAGCCCTTAACCGGCCTTACTCCTTCGAGCTGTTGTGAGCAATTACAATCATTTAAAAACTGAAAAGGTAAGCAAGTAGCCAAGCACAGAATATACCTCTCCAGATACCCTTAAAAAAGGATTCCATTCTTCAGCCTTTGCCAAAACATTTTCTCCTTTTAAATCAGTAAACCAGATCAAATCTACCTTCATATAGTGCAATTTTTCTCTTTTCTTTTAACACTCTCTAGTTGTTCATTACTGAAAAAATTAACTTCATGTGAATTTATGCTATTATAAAACAGCCAGAACCTTGAAGGCAATGTGTGTTAATATTTTGCACAGACAGCCAATGGATCTTTTTACTTTACATGTAAGTATAAATGCTTCCATTCATTACTGACTAAATTTATTGTGCACACAGCTTTTGAAAAACCTCTACTTTACATTTTCTAATGCACGTACTTTAACAAGGAAACATTTTTCTCAGAGCCTCCCATTCAGACACAACGCAAATGGCCAGTGTCAGGAAATAGTACACCTGTCCAGAGCTCTGCAGAGAAAATATCTGCTTAGGACAGGAAGTACTCTAATAAATAGGACAGCTTATGAGCATTGATATTGAAACCCACATTAAGGATTCTATTAAATATTCTGTCTCTGCTCCCATTCTCTAAATAAATGCTTTCAGGCTTCCTTCTGCGGTAGTCTGTTTAACCATTTGAAGGGACCATCTCTAGGATTTCATATTCCTCTTGATATGAATTAATTTAGGTTTTTAAGGGGGGAGGGGCTTTTCTTGCCAAGCCTGGAGACTTTCTCTCCTTACACTGTCTCATCAATCATTCAGGCTCTCTGTCTGTCAGAAACATCCCAGTGTTCCCAAATGACAACAGACTGATGTCATGTCTATCTACTACTTGCAGGTTTGCTGCCAATCTCATTTCAGGAGTGCAAGACTATAAAGCTTTACTGGACACGTAAGTAGCTTGGAAGGAGAGCTGCTGCTTGAATATCTGCAGAGCTTCTGATTCAAGGGTGCTCTAACATGCCCAAAGTCAGGCTGCATTGCACCTCCACTGTTTAGAAAGGCTGGGGCTCCAGCATGCTTCAGAGCAAGTGGTTCAGCAATTTTTTATGTGCTTTCTACACTATTACTGCAATCTAACAGGTTGGAGAAGGATCCTCTTTAATTCTTGGTAGTCATCACTCTAGCACACCCAGTGCAGCCCAACAGACACACACAATCTAACAGAGCTATTGAGAACACACCAGGAAGTCTGTGCTCCCCAGACTCAAAGAGCAGCAGCACCGCAGTTACACAGCTTGCACACCTTCCCGGGCACCAGACAGCTGCCAGGGTGCTGCACCTCCTCCACATACTGCACCCTGCAGTTAGAACATCAGCCCTTCTGCCTCCCTCCCCCAAAAAAAGAAATAACATCCCACCAGGAGAAGGAAGCCTCACCACAGGCAGGCTGGTTTGGTGGCTAGTAAAAAGAAGTTACTTATGCCATTGTTACTTTCTGTGTATAAACACTGGAAATCCATGAATCTTTAATTCATGTATAAGGTAGCTCTTAACAGCATTTTACACAGCACTTCTTAACTTCACCTAGTATAATCCAGGTTTACTGCTGAAATCACTGCTCCCCAAAGAACAGAAACAGTGGAGAACCAAGCAGAACAGGCACTGTACCATAGTTAGGGAAGGGGTAATTTTTCTGTCTGGAAATACAAGAGGCCTGTGTGATATGTTTTAACTAATGCTTATTTGGATGAGGAGGGCAAAGTTCAATTCAGACAACAAAATCCCTATCATTTATGAATTAGATAAAAGAAAGAGGAAGAGGCTGTTCAACTTTTCACTTCAAAAGTCTGACAGCTACTCAGAAAGTATAGAAGAGGTATTTATTTAAGAACACGTGCTTTTGCCCAAGACATGCCATGCAACTGCATACACCAGCACTGGTGTGAAGTACTATTGCACACTAATGTAGTTCGTTGCATCTCTGTGACAGCATCTGAGATAAAGAAACCACATTGCTCAAACAAAGGCTAATTTAAATTCTTATTATTTTGACCTCGTTACTCTAGATCCAAAGACTCCTGTGATCAGATCTGCTTGCCTTAAATCAATAATCACTGAAATCCTCACATTGTTATTACTGTTTGCTTATCGCCCTTTCTGTATAATTATGAGGACACCACAATTGTAACATTTTCAGTTCCTTGTTGCTATTAAGGACTTCTACCAGCAAGTGTATTGCTAGCTTCTCTTGGATCATCTCATATGCAGATGCACAACATTCCAGCCCAAACCCAGGTATTTAGTTTTAACTGTGCAGATATCCCATGCAGTCACCAGGACTAAATATTTCAAACAAAGCCTAAATTGCCTACATAAAAGAGTTATAAGATCTTAGACATCTAAATCAGTACAAGATTTTCTGGCATCATCAGTCAAGAGTTCATAACCTCTTTCTTAACTGCTATATTTACAGATTGTCTTATCTAAACCTACCATGCTATTCCACGATTTTCAATCATCATAGATGCTCTTTAAAATTCTTTTAAATATAAAGGAATTTCCACATTATGCAAAATGTGGGAGAGGGAGTACATTAATTACCCTGTTTTATGGATAAGGAACAAAAAAACCTTAAGCACCTGTACAAGGAAATAAGCGATACAGAGAGTTTGAGAGCCAGGAACTAAAGTGAATATCCCTTGTTTAGAATTGCAACTGTCTAAAAAAGTGAAACAAGATATACCCTGTATCAGCTGTGTGATCCTCCCTGTGTGCTGCTTTGCCCCTGCCCTTCTCTGGCAGTCTGGAAATTTAGTCCTCTTTTGCTGAGGGAAAACCTCTGCACCATAAGATTATCTTCCTCCCGTGGTCTCTGCAGCCTCCCCCAAGTGACAGCCCCGTTATTTCCTGTTGCAGTGTCAGTGAGATATTTTACAATCCATAATCATAATTGTGATAACTTTTTTTTTTCTGCCTACTAAAGAAGCCTGTTAGGAGGTGTTGTTTTCACATACCTTCCAATAAAAATGGAATAGGTTTTCAGCACTTATTCCCCCACAAGTCTAAGTAGGGATGAGCACATAAGCAAGGCTCTATGGAAAACAGGAATGCCCTCTGTATTGCCCTAGTCATTCCTGTTCATTAGGCAATGCGCTCTAACACAGTCTCTTGCCGCTCTGTACAGTACAGGACCACTGTGATTTGTGGTGGATTTAATCAGTACTGTTTTTTAAGGTGCTGTCTTTCCAGCTCTTCTGCTGACTTTCATCCTGGCAAGTTTCTGGGGTCCCATCTAGGCAGGCTTCCCACGCACGTTGCAAAGCTGCTTGTGACCTGCTATTCTTTCCATTTCCACTAGATGATAATGCAATTGCTTAATGAATATGCATGAAGATGCCAGGAATGATGTATTTAACTTTGGTATGGGAATTCATCTATTTCCCTTATACTATAATCTTGTTTTATTATTCAATTTGTGTTATACCTGATCTAATTGTAACAGAACAAAGGACAGATTAGATTTATTTTCCTTTCTGTCTCTCTCTTCCCTCTTTCCCCTCTTTTCCTCTGGCTTTGTTTTTCTCCTTCTCTCTCTCCAGCCATGCTTTACCTGTTGATTTTGCTCGTGGACAGCTTTCTGGTCATCCACTCTGTATGAAGCAATACTATGGACTTTTTTCTTCCTATCGTCTTCCAGGACATACCAAAGATACCCTCGTGGCCCAGAAAAGCAGTGTAATGCCAGAGCCAGAGCACATCATTGTTGCTTGTAACAATCAGGTAAATGAGTGGGTTTTTTATATCTTTCTATATTTCTTAGTTTGCTTAAATTCATTCAAAAAAGAGCCTAATCTATTCACTGCTCAGAAACACAATCAGCCTGCTACATGTGAGCTCACTTCTTATGAAGCATTTACTGTCAATATTTCCAAAAGATGCTTCTGCAGCATTTTTGTCCTTAGCCCACATTATGTTCCAAGTACAATGATGCAGAAAGGAGGAATGTGGCAGAATTAATTTGCTTTCTCATTCAAACAAAAATGTTTATTAAACAGAGATAAAACCACAGAGAAAAAAAAAATCTTACCAGAGTTCATTCGCTGGAAATGCTCTTGACAGTAAAGCATTGGCACACAACACATGGTGTATATATACCATCCCATGTAGCAGGGCCTAAGCTATGCCTGAAGAAGTTAGCTTGGGTTCAGGAAGAAATACTGAAGCATTAGAATGAATCTGCCCCAGCCAATAACTGCCGTTGAGCAGTAGAGTATATTGGCTAGGCAGAGTACCTTGTAGCCCAGCTGGACTATTTGTAGTACTGGTGCCTTGCCTGCAGACCCTCTTGGAATGAGGGGTTAGATCCCAGTGGTCCCTTTCCCAGGAAGTCCTATTCTTCATCTCAATGGGAAGTTCTTTGGATTCTCTAGGTTATTTTTACATAAATAATACCATGGAAATTATTTACATACTTCCTGATTTTCTCCAGTTTTTTTAAAGCTTATTCAAATAGCATATCTTTTATTTGAGCCCAAAACCCAATAAAAGTCCTCTATAGCAACTGGCATTACACTGGTGTAAAACATAGGAGGGGGGAGCCCTGGAACAGTCCCCAGTGTTTTTGTGCTCCATTGCCTGCAGGCCTGGCTCTCCAAGCAGGACTTCAGCACCTCAACACCTACCCAGGCAAAAGCAAGATGTTGGACTAGTAAGGGTCCAACCCATCTGTGACTGTTCTTCTGACTTCTGTAATTTTTTTGCAGTTTTTTGTTTTGGATGTTGTCATTAATTTCCGTCGTCTCAGTGAGGGAGATCTTTTCACTCAGTTACGAAAGATAGCCAAAATGGCAGAGAATGAAGAGGAAATGCTGCCTCCAATTGGCCTGCTGACAACAGATGGAAGAACAGAGTGGGCAGAGGCCAGGACAATCCTTATGAAAGGTTAGCAGCAGCAACCCCAGCTTTCTCCTCTTCATCATTTTCCTCCTCTTCATCCTCACCGTCATTGCCTTTCTTTGCTGGGAGTGAACATTACAGCAAATACAGGACTGAATGTGTAACCTCACTGCTGAATTTCTTCTAGCAGGAGGAAATTCAATACCTGTAAGGGTTCAGATGTGTGTTACCAGGGAAGCAGCAGACATGGTTTGACCCTTTGGCTCTGTGTGTTTAAGTGTTATGCCATGTAAATAGCTCTCACCCCATTCTCTGTTTTTCATCACATAAATTGCATTCCATCAGATTTTGTGATTTGTCTCTTTCTTCACATCCATTTTGTACCAATAAGAATGATGTATCCTCTTAGCTTTTGACAACTATTAGGCATTTTCCATCTCATCTAACAAAGGCATGTACAAGTTAAACACCTATTGAATCTAGCTGTGTACTCTCTGAGGTCAATGGGGAAAAACAGAAAGTACCAGGGCTGATTCATCCGAATCTTAAGTAAGTATCTAGGAAAGGTGACACCAGTTATTATTGGGGGATAGTTTTCTCTCTCTTCCAACAACAGGCAGCATTTAGCTGTCTTGGATTCTGGACTCAAATGCCTGACTTTGAAAAAGATGAAAGAAAAGAATGGGATTAGTCACCTCTATCACTTCACACCTTATATATTTTACTCTAAAGCTAAGTGATGTAAATGCTCTCTTTTTGACATTTTAGATGACTTAGATATTCATGTTTCCTTCCTGAAAAAAAATATTAACTCATCTCTTTATCCCCAGTTCAGCAATGCTACAGAAAATATTGCTGTTTTACTAATGCCCTGGAATATACAAGAGTTGCCAATAGTGTCAAAATATGTTTACCATCCCAAGGATGATCTTCCTGTTTCCTTTCCCAGTTTATCTGTGTTATAATAAATTTATATAGACAAACACACAGACACACTGAGTCCTGGCATTTTTACAGCATTATTACATGGTACCAGTCTCATCTTCAGGCTCTTCCCTCCCCTTGTCTTTTCTTTCTAAAGCAGGTGGAAAAATTATTCCTTATTTTAATGAAAACTGAGATAAACACCTAATAATTTATTTTCATGCCATGCGGATAAGTCTTCTAGGTGAGAAAAATCAAAGAAATTTGAATAATAAACCCAGACACCACTGATTTATAAACACATTCAGTATTTTAACTACATTCAGGCTGCAGAACTAACTCTCCTAAGTACAGGAAGTGAATTCTTACTGCTATAAGCACTGCCGTCCCATGCATACTGTATATGAACTCGATTCAGAACTGTCTTCTCATATTTTCCCAAAAACCCCAACTAAACAAAGGCTGACTGACCAATTCAATGCAATTGTGTGCATTAGAAAGGAAGGAGGACAAAAAATGTCTTGCAGAGCTTTAGGCTTGTTCTCACGCTTCTCCCCTGTTTCAGCATTCATTTTCCATCTCAAGTCATGGTTCCTAAGTTCTTGTGCAGTTCATTGTCTGCTTTACGTGATAATTTTTTCAGTGTTTGATCAGCTCTCTGGATATGTCTGTTTCTTTCTGTAAGGGCATCTTTCCTCTATTTTTCTGTTTCTAGCAGAGCTTAATTTTATTCACTCTAATACCTAGACTCAACATACCCTGAAGCCATATGTCAGAATAAGGGCTTCATATCTGTCAGAGATGTGTGGGCAGCAGCCACAATGAAATATAGATAAACCTATCAGACAACATAAAGCAGAACGCTGAGCAAGCTGTGAGCAGTTTGTAAATCACTATCCAAGCAGTTTTTCCTTGAAGGTGCCTGTGTGCAAATACCAGCAGCTGATGTATACAGGGCAACTTCCATTCACAAGATTTCAGCCTTTGTGTTAATATACCCAGACTATCAATGGAAATACCACAATTGTGGTCATCCCCACAAGTGTCAGATACTAGGAGAGCTTTACAGTCAAGAGGACAGGGACATGTCTTCTCCCTTACAGTGCTTCTGAAGAGAATTCATAGGGACATCAGTGTTTCACATGTCGTAGGGCAGCACAGATCACTAGCAAAAAGCTCAAACTATCTGCATGCCCCATCAGGTGCAACCTCCTGGCTCAGTCTGCGTCGGAGCTGGCAGGAATACTGAGTGCCTTCCCTGGGACTCTGTTTCTGAGGGCAAGGGAAGACACACTATGCTCTCACCAGGTCCCCATGCAGCCTGCAAGAAGTCAGGCTGGCCACCCCTGTCGCTCGGGCCCATGGCCATCAATGCTCCCTCACAGGAGCTGCCTGACAGCAATAGACAGTACCTTACCATAACCTGCAAAGGCCACAGCTCCCTCTTTTCCTTCTCAGCCATGGCTATCACTTGCTTCTCCTTACTTTGACACCTTTTTCGTTCCTTGCATATTTACACTCTTTTTTACTATGTAGCATCTGGAGAATAAAGCTGGATGATAACGAAGCACCTGTTTTTTTCTAGCTCCTCACTAACCTATGTTACTCATTTTGAGAAGGAAATTTTTCCTTACTTTGAAAGATGCTGTTCTTTCAGAGGATCAAGCTACTTTTCATATTTGCAAACATTAAAAACATGCACATTTTCAAATGGCTCCATATTTCAAGCGTAAATCAGAATTGTTTAATTTTAAATATCTTTTCCATTCAGCTAAAATCATCTCCTGAATTGAGCATAGATTTGTTGAACTTAGCACAGACTTGTAAGAAGTTTTGATCAATCTGAATCCATATCTTTAGTTAAGAACTTACGAAACAAAAAGATCTTCACCAAAATCTAGCCAAATCAGCAGATGAAAGCTGATCTCTTAATAATGGAAGGAATTTTAAGTTGATATTTGAAAGCCCTTTTTCCTTTGTCTTGCTAACAAGCATTTAACAATTAATGTTATATGCTTTTAAATAAAACGAATTCTTGTTATAGGTTCCACACTTTTATCCTTTAAATTAAGAGCTGCATTAAATGCTCACAATTTACAGGTCTTATGAGGAGCAGCTGAGGGAGCTGGGGTTGTTTAGTCTGGAGATGAGGAGGCTCAGGGGAGACCTTATGGCTCTCTACAAGTACATGAAAGGAGGTTGGAGTGAGGGGGAGGCCGGTCCTTCTTCCCAGTGACAAATGATAGGACAAGAGGGAATGGCCTCAAGTTGCATCGGGGGAAGTTCAGTCTGGATATTAGGAAATTTTTTTTTATTGAAAGGGTGGTCAGGCATTGGAACGGGCTGCCCAGGGAAGTGGTGGAGTCACCGTCCCTGGAGGTATTCAAAAAATGCTTGGATGTGGCCCTTGGGGACATGGTTTAGTGGTAGATTTGATAGTCCTGGGTTGATGGTTGGACTTGATCTTTAAGGTCTTTTCCAACCAGAGTGATTCTATGAATTAACTATTCCCTATGCCTCAAACCGGCCTCAGAAGCAAACAAACTTTAACCTTCATAATATTTCTAAGTTAAAAAAACTGAGGAAAAAAAACCTGCATAAATACACCATAAATAAGGAAGAAAGCACTGAGGACAATGTAAAAATAGCCTTTGGAGTCCACCTGTAGAAGCAAGAGTGACAGGACAGGGAAAAGAAACAGCGAGAGCCAGAAAAAAAGTACATTTTATTCAGCAGTATGCTAGTGGTAGCAGTGAAGCAGAATGTGGCAACTCATGGTTTTGGCAATACCATGTTCAAAAATTAAACCTCACAACTTCATCCACGGATGTTTCCTTATGATTTAAGCAATATAGCCAGTCCAGGGCTTAGTTCTCTAAAGTACAAGAAATGATCAGGGACAGGAGAGAGAAGAGGCTTTTAATACAAGAACATAAAACCAACATAGGCCTAGCTGTTCCTTGTCCAGAAAAGGGTTTTAATGGGAGAACAGCACAAAACCAGTATAGGCCCTACTGTTCCAGAGCAGCATACTGAGCACTGCAGCAATAGTGTAGGCTCTGAAATTCTCTATTTCCACCTGTCCTCTCTGTAACTGTTATATATAAAATACATAAGCATTGTTGGCTTTAAGAGTAAAATAGGTCTATTTTGTAATACAATTACTTCAGGAAATGAAAGGCAGAAAAAGAAAGTGGATATTATTGAATCATGTGAAAGATACACAGATATTGCAAAAGTTAACAGATGAATGAATGCCTTGGTATAACGTTTCCTTGCACTGAGATGTTCTGCTGTTGAGAGAGCTCTGCAGACACCAGCTCATTGCAGAGTCAGGGTCAGATCTTCAGTGCTCTCCATGGCAGCAGGGTTCCCCAGCCATCCTGCACTACAGATAAAGGATGTGAACGTTTCGCTCTTTTATCCCCAGACTCTACTAACCGCGACTCTCTTGACATGATTGAACGGTGCATATGCCTGGTGTGCCTGGACAGCCCAAGCGGGGTGGAACTCAATGATACAAACATGGCATTGCAACTGCTACATGGGGGAGGCTACCATAAAAATGGGGCCAATCGCTGGTATGACAAGCCTATGCAGGTAAAAACCTTACAGTGCTATGATATTACTTCCACATAGCAAAGGACTCCAGTTGCCCTCATGGTAGGGACCACTTAGAATCAAGTGGGAGAAAGAGAGGAAGGTGGTGTCAGCATTTGCCAAAGGCAGACATGGTGTAAGCAGTACCATTCTTTGCAAGACAGGGGGAAGCAGACTTACTGCCTTGCTGACAGTAGGGAGACCTACTCCAACACAGGTACTTTTTCACCTTCCCTGAAGTTGCCATTGGCACTTGAGGAGGTAGACAGATACACAGACATACAGGAAGGTAGGCAACTGATTAAAAGTAAGAGTACACATTTAATTACCCTCGATCAAATGAAATAAAAATGCTGGACTAGCATCCCAGACAAAAAGAAAAGTACAATAGCTTTCTCTGTTTTCTCACACATTTTCCTGATGTCTGAGAAATACTACTGCTTATAATTTATCATGTGTTTAAGTTAGTATAAGTTCTCACTTAACAGACTGTTTACTCATTTAATGACATCCTTTTTGAGACTATCAGGAAAGTACTGGCTTCTCCAGACTTTTTCCCAATCAGATTTTGATTGTTATATTTGACAGTGTCACACTGTTACTTTCACATTTTGCAACAGACCCAGGGTGAAGCAATATATTAAGCTCCAACTGTCTACAGTGTTGACACCTCATGAAAAATTGAAAAAAAACCAAACCCTGACTGTTACATTGCTTGTGCAATGCTTGTGGCTTTTGCCATATCTAAGAACAGCAACATGAAAAGAGAAACCACTAAACTTGTTTCACTTGCACTGACTTACCCCAGTGCAAATGCATTTCAGTAGCCATTTCTAATTAATGCCACTGCAAATGACATCATTAGCAGACTCCAGTCTTTGAAGAACAAACCATTTGTCTTTACTTAGAATCCTGTTATTTGCAGGGCCACTAGTTGAGATGTTTCAAACAGATGAGAATAAACAAGATTTTCTTTTTGTTTCCTATCAGAAGGTAGCAGAAAGCAAACAAATTTGCATAGTGTACGGGAGAGTTTCATCTGTCCAGAGGTATTCAGGCCAGAAGTAGTTCAAAAGTAAATAGAAATTCTTAGGGAAAAAAGATCCCATTTTCTTTCATGCAAACACAGATTATGTGGGAAGCCATTCCCACAGTAGGACTTGTTCTTTCTCTCCATATTCTTCTTCAACTTTGCAGTAAGGCATCAGAAAATGTTGAGGGAAACTTTGCATCACACACTTACTCTGTGAAGGCCTCAAGGGAACCAGGGAGTCAGGATGCATCTGTGTGATACAGATGTGCAGAGTGAGCTGAGTGGGAGAAGGCCAGCCAAAGATGCTTCTGAAGAGGTAGGGGGAAAAGTCCAGAAAAAGGACAGGAAACATGTGAGACAAGTTGCAGTTTTGTCCTAGATACCTGCTTTTGTTTGAGATGCAGAAATAATGAGCTGCATAGGGGTACCACAAAACTACGAGCAGCAGGTTAAGTGTTGCTAGTTATACCATGTGTATGCAACAAAATCAGGAATGAAGACAAGTCAGAGGGAAGTGAAGAAAACACCACAAAAAAAAAAAAAGGTAAAGAGAAGGCAGGGCAGTAAAACAAGCTATGAAAAAGCTAACAAATAAGGATAAGCTTGCTCATTTGATATGATATTTTTAATATAGTGTGATCCTAAGGGACTTCCCAGATACAGAAGTTGTATTGCCCCTAAATGTGGAAGGAGAACCCTTGTCTGTCTTTCTGTTGATGGGTTTTCTCTACCACAGAGCAGATGCTAAATCAAATTTCTGGATTCCAATAGGAATTGCCAAAATTTACATTCTTACAGGACTCAGTCCAAAATAGCAGCAGGAAAGTGATCCAATGCAACGCCATTCACAGGACAAGATAGTCTCCTGCAATAAGTCTGTAAGTCACCCAATGATCTGTAAGTCAAAGAAGTTCCTGATATAAGCAATAAGAAAACCACAGAATGACAAAATCTTTTGTTAGGTTGCCGTCACAGGTAACTTACCCAGAACATGATTTATTCCCTACATATCTTGCACTTGCTCTTTTCCTTGCTTAGTTTGTGGTAGGAAGAGACGGAGTCTGCGGTACTGTGTGTGAACATTCCCCTTTTGATGGCATCGTACTGGTGCAGTGCACTGAACACTTGCTCAAGCACATGTGAGTTCCCTTTCAGTACAGCTATTTGTACCCACTCCAGCCCCTGCCACTGGCAAATTCCCCCTGGTGCACAGGGCCGCTGGGACCCATACAACTGTTGGAAACCAATCGTTTACTTGCTAAAAAAGCAGTGTTTAACAAATAGATTATTCCTGTGACCTTATAATGACTTTTCTCTCACATACTAACAGGAAAGAAAGCTCCAAGAAATTAGTCCGAGCTGATTCAGTGAGTGAGCTTCCTGCTCCACGGAGACTAAGATGGAAATGTTCCCCTGAAATTCAGGCACACCTGGCTTCATCAGCAGAAAAACTCCAAAGGTAGAACAGATACCTCATCTTTCTCAGCAATGACTGGGATGGGAACTACCCAGCACAGTGAGTGGAGGCATGGGTTTCCTCTCCTAGAGAGCTCTCCCTGCCCTCCTGCTCCTCCTCATCTTCCCCAGCTAGACATACCAAGTGTCTCTTTGCAGGATGGCACCTTACAGGCTGGAGCTACTTCACCATATTCAGGAATTGCATTACCATTGTTTTCCTTCAATGTAATATTAGGAAAGCTAAGACCACTGGAAAAAACAGTTGAGTCCTAGTTGCACAGGATGCAAACAGTGCAGGTCCTCTGCTTTTGTGGATGCACTTTCTGGGTTTGACCTGATCAAAGCCAAACCCAGGGCAATGAGCATACGTATACAGGATAGTAGCATACAACTGGTTTGAATAAACAATTTGAATTCAGGAATGTAATTCATTTACATCCATGTTGTTCCTACAAAGGTTAGTTTTTCTGACTGTGTTTCCAGACTGTAAAAGATTTGCATAATCTTTGGGGGTGGGGATGACAATGAGAGATTTCTATTTTTTTTCAAATTATTTCACCTCAACTCTCAGGCCTGTGATCTCTCTGTAGAGAGACCACATACACGAGAGTATGAAAACATACAAGATGCAGAGTAATTCTTTTTTGTTTTTAAATAAAACTAGTAGTCCTCTAAACTGAAACTTGCAAGGAGCTTACAGCCTTCATCAGGTTTAAGTCCACCCATTTCTCACACTAGCAAATTTCACAGAAATTTGTCGAGAACAAAGACGACCCTGTGTGAATAAAAGTTACTGACTAGGAACAAGTTACCAAAGGCCAGAACTGTGTGCAGAACAGGAGCCCACTCACCTCTGAGTGAGTACAGACAGGAAATGATCTCTAGGTTTTATTTGCAAACAGAAATGAAACATGAGATTCTTGCATCTCCCCCCAACAGTAACTACCTCTGCTTGTTTCCCAGAATAGTACAAAATCTGGACTTTATTGCCTACAAATTTGAGAACTATGGAAAGGAATTTATTAAGAAACAAAAGATTAGCCCAGATGCCTACATTCAAGTAGCACTTCAGCTGGCATTTTACAGGTAAGGTTAATTCAAATCATAGGAACCCAGTAGCACAAGAGGAGATTCACAATTTGCTTTTTATACAGAGGGTCTGTTTTTTCCTTCAGCACCCAAACAAATGCCTCCTGCATGGAAATGAGTGATCTTGCCTAATGACCGTAGGTCAGACAAGATAGAAATTGCCATCAAATTCTGAGGCAGAAGACACCTTTCCTTTGCTCCCTTTCCTTTTCCTTGCTCTACCTTCCCATCCCCATGCCCCACACCAGCCATTCCCAGCCAGTACCCTCCCCAAAGCTGTCCCTGCGCTTGGCATAGAGA
Source organism: Aegotheles bennettii (assembly GCA_013398125.1). Lineage (NCBI taxonomy): Eukaryota > Metazoa > Chordata > Aves > Caprimulgiformes > Aegothelidae > Aegotheles > Aegotheles bennettii. The sequence continues at coordinate 66,282 of VZRW01012593.1, read as the reverse complement.
AGAAGGTGAGGTGACATGGCAGGCAGTGGCAGACAACCCTGCCACCCACAGTGGCAAAGCAGGTAGGGAGTCCAAGTCCCTGGGGCAGAAACACTCCCTTGCCACTGTGGGTAGCTATGGTAGCTACCCATAGCTCACCACATCTGCATCCCCTGCACTGCAGCGGGGAAAGCACTCACAGGGAAAAACACTACAGCAGCATATCAGATCAGAGTTCCTACACAGGATAGTAGCTACTACTGCTTCCCTCTTCACAGGCATCCCAAGATCTGACAATATCCTCTAATTTCTGTAGTCTTATCAAAAGCACCTTGCTAAGTTGTCAGAACAGCTAATGCTCCAGGCTAGAGATCAGTTGAATGGTTTCCTGCAGAACAGCCTATTACACTAATAATTCTTTATCATATCAAATTAAATGCTGAAGTGGTTTTTACCTAGGCAAAACCGGAGATGCTCAACACATTTTGTGTACTCCATTAACATCTGTTAACCATCCATTTTGCATATTCCATTAACCAAACTGCAACAATGACCTGGTCTGAGATTTTCATCTGGATCCCAGCCACTATATAGATCCCATATATGCAACAAAAACCTTAGGCGACAGTTATGTTCCAAGACCCTTGCTTCAATTGGAAGGCACAGTAGGTCTCCTGAAGCAAGCAATACCTGGACTCAAATCAAACAATAGTCTTCACATTTTGTTCTATTTGCTATGTGGGTTTTCATTCCAGCTCACAGTCTCAAATAGCACCCTTTCCCCCTTTAATTTTCTATTTTTCATTCACACACAGAGTACGTTTTTTCTTGTTTTAAAGAAAACATATTTCAGGCCCATAAGTAAATGATTAATTACACAATTATTTTATGATGCAGTACAAATAAAGTATTCCTTGAGATCTTTCAGTAAATTTTAGTTTTATTAGCCTTGTTTTTACACAGTAAGTAATTTTTTACTGGCAATGCATAACTAAAATGTATACAGCTGTATGCAGCTCCTCATATTAGAAAGGAGTGAGCATCCATCTTTTTTAAGTTTCTTATAGAATTCTATCAACATTAAGATGAATACTATACAAAAAATAAAATCATGGCTGTAACAATAAAACATACCAAGCCTGTATTTCTTGTAGTCTTTATGACTCCTTGAAAATAATTATTCTTTGTTTTTCTTACTTCATTCTCTCAGATGCCACAGGAGACTCGTCCCTACCTACGAAAGTGCTTCCATACGCCGATTTGATGAGGGCAGAGTTGACAATATTAGGTCTGCTACCTCGGAAGCATTTGATTTTGTAAAAGCAATGACTGATGACAAGACAGCTCTATCGGTATGTTGGTCTGTCTCTGTTTTTGGAAAAACACTAAGCGAATAATGCATTCATGATTCCAAATCTCTCACTTTTTAACAGTTAACTGAGAACATAAAGGCATAGGGCAGGGTAGCAAACCTTACAGGATTTTGGTTTTTATGCAGACCAACAATTAAGCTAAATAGAAATATTTCCCTATTTTTTATTTAAGCATCCAAAAGATTCAGAGGTGCCTAAACATGACATCTGATTTTAGACTTAGTACTCTCTTCTGGATGACCTATCATCAGATCCAAATTCTGCTCCATGAAGACATCTAGGCTGAACATGGAAAGTTCAGGATCATTATATTGCCACACCAGGGGAACGACCTAGCAAGTCCCCTGCAGTAGATAGCTCTGCTGCAGATTGCAATGTGTGAAGTGATATTATTCACATGCTTTGATTTCTGGATAAGGTGGATATGTTCTGGCTTATCTTTTTGGTTTTAAAGGTACGTTTCTACCAAACAAGAGTTAAGTTTTATAGGATCCTCAAGGGGGCTGAACCTTCATGATGAAAAAACTTCACTGAGCTAATAAAGCAACTCTCCAAACTGTCCTGACATCATCCTGCACAAAGAAAATTAAATTGTCGTTCTTTGAGACACCACCATCTGTTTGCCAGAAGCATGAGTACTGCACATAGTAGATGGGGATGCAAAGAGGTACAGCTGAGAGAGCCGAGACTATAGCTGCACAAACAGATTTTGCACTGTCCCTCCCACCATCCCCAGAGAGCCTCCCTCCAAGTCTCTCTGTGTGTCCTTTCCACCCACTGCACTTCACTGCTGTACAGGGAATTTCCAGGTGGCTGTTTAGATGCAAAACACTGTCACAATATAGATTATTTTGCACAGTGAGCCTACTCCAGCGGCAACAGCCCACATGGCTGTTCTTTAGAATCTAGCATAGCATTGCTAGAAGTATTGCTGGGCTGTAGATCAAGTGTAAATTGATTAAATACTGTAAACCAAGGAAAATTTGCCCAGAGAAGTGCTCTGTTCCTCCACTGCTTCTTCAATCTCCTTAAGGTTACCATGCCCAGAACTTAGCTCATTATGAACAAGACTCAAATAAGTTCCATGTTAAAATAATAACTGAAAGGAAACCTGAAGTAATTCCCTATGCTGAGTGGGTAATTCAAGGCAGATTATGACCATACTATTACACATAATAGTGACTACCACACAGTAGACAAGAAGGGACTCTTGTTATTTGCTGTCAGTGTCCTGTCTGACAACATGGTTCTTAATCATACTTCTTGAGAAGCTGCTGTCATCTGTGCACACCTTCCCCTCCCCACTTGGGCTGCTCAGCACACCCCCAGCCCCAACACATATTTTCACAGGCTGACTGTACTCCTAAGAGCCAGCCTGCTCCTAGCATGTTGTTTTGCCAGATCCTTCTTGTTCCCTCCAACAATTTCTTCTTGCCTTCCTTACTCCAACACTTACTGACTTCTGCAGCTTTCCCAGAGCTTTATCATTTCTCACCATTTTATCACCCAAATCTGAGATTGTGCCCACCTTTCACAGCATCCTAAAATGGATTGCTTCACAGGAGCAAGCAGAAGAATGTCATGTGTATCTAGTGTGAGCTCCATCTCAGCCCTCAAATCCTTACAATGCATGCCTTGGCAGTACCAAAGAGGGAGAATAATGCTTTCATCCCCCCGAAATACCTGCAATCATAATGCAAACCAATCCACTGATAGCTTTCCTGGCTTCTTGCCCACTGTGAGATGCAAAGGACATTTAAACTTCTCTGTGAATGTTCTTTCCCACAAACTTGGGAACCTTTGTTTTGATGAGCACGTCTTTCAGTTCAAAACTATATGTATTGTTATCACAGAACTATTAGAAACGAAATTTGCTACAAATTGCCTCTGGATGTGATGGAGTTAATTCTATTTTTTGGACAAAGAGCTGCATCACTTGGTTTAAGTAGCCTTGAACTCCCCAAAATATTGTTTCCTAATAGCCATTAATCCAAATAAAATTAAAACCAATTTTCTCTCTGATGCTAATAAAAATTATCTTCAAATGATGGCTTGAACAGTCACCAAAGATTGATTGAGTTTGACTGATTCTCTAGCAGGAGAAATATCTCATGCATTTGACACTTGCTGTAAAAGAAGCAGCAACTGACACTGTAGGGATTGCTGAATAGTTGTAAATTAACCAGATTTAAAGACTGCATTTGGTAATTTAATCTGTATAAGGGAACTAAGGCCTAGCTCTATGAAAAAATATCAGACTCTCTACTTTGAAGGTCCCTGATGGTGGCCTTGAATTGCTTCTAAAATGAATTCTTTGTTCAAAAGATCATTCATCGTCCATAGGAGCTCAAGGTTCCCTGTTTCTCTGGAGACCCAGTCATTTCTGGCTGTTTCAGGGTCTCCCAAAGTTGCAGTGTCAGACTTGATGTACAGCAGGGCAGCACTTTTTAGGATTGTTCCCTTAATATGAAAGTCTGCCATTCGACAGGAGACAAAATTTACTACCTTGTTATCTGAAATGTGACACATCTGTGGAGGGTAGAGTAGTCTTGGAAAATTCTAGATGCCCTTTCACACAGGGGAGTAATTTTTTGACCAGGTAGTAAAATATCAGTAATGGCTTTCATTAATATCACTGTCATTGTCTAGATAAACCATTCTGGAGAAGACATACTGCCTGGCTGTTTTGAAAACACTGAATTACACTAGGCAATTATTTTCCATACTTCAAACAGAGTGATTCAATTAGTAATAGCCTACAGCCTCAAATTCCAAGAAAGGAAGGAATCCATGAAAGAAAATGCAAGTCTTTCCTCAACTTCAAACAAACCACCACCAATAAGCCTTTATAACCCTTGCACAATCAGGCACCCTTGCTGATCAGGACATGGAATCCCTATGGCTTTTCATTTACTGAGAGTACTTACACCTGAGTCAGGGCAAAGGACATTTGAGAGTGCTCACTGTTTGGCTGCTGGTTAATTGATGGAAGATGCTATCTCTTTGAGAGTTTATTCAATAATAGATACATTCTGATTTTCCGAACAGGATTCTGAGAAGATGCAGAGATTTAAGGATGCAATTGCAGCTCAGACTAATTACACTATTCTGGTAAGTAAAACACTGTTTTGTCTGAATAAGGACTAACTAGTTTTTTCAGGAAAAGTACAGAGATACAATCATTAACTATTTAAGCACCAGAAAATGTAGGGATCTCTAAATAGGAAAGCACCTGCTATGTCACCCCTGTGAAAATTTCTGATGACCCAAACACTCTCAAATAGACATAGTCAACTAAGCTCACCTTCATACTTCCAAGAAAGCAAAATAACAGAATTCTGCATCAGACATCAGTGGTAAGACCATCACTCTTGGGCATTAGCTCTCTTATCTAGAGCTGTCATGGAGCCTGACACTCCAACATATTCATGGGGAATGTGCATCTGTGAAACATTTATGATTTGTATCCATGTCATAATTAGAGTACCAGACGTGAATTAGGATTCCACTGTTTGGTGCTGTACAAATTAACCATTAAAAAATGGCCTCCATCTTAAAAAGCTTGCAATCAACACTTAATAAAGAGATTTTTTAATAAATATTGAAAGGTTTGCAAGGATAAACAGTAGCCAGATGAAATAAGCCTTTATTCTGCGTGCTCTGTGATCGATATGAAATGTTAGCCATGCAGATAGTCAAGAAAAGGGGCAAGGACAACTGGGAGCCTTATCAGCATGAGAAGTAAGCGAGGCTTTAGAAGCAACCCATTTAACTGCTGTGTAACACGCATGAGAAATAGAACCCCAGCTGCAAAATCCAGATCCCTCAAATTTACAGGTATTTAGACCCATAAGTTATAACATTACAGATAAGGTCAAGACAGCTGTAACAAATAAGGAACTTTTTATCCCCCTAAAACTAGCCATTTCTGCATTTTCTTACATTCCTCTTCTCTAGAGGAGAGAGGTCCTTATCTAGGACCTGATCCTCAGATGGACTGGTATTCCAAAGAGCAATTTCTAAATAGTGGTCATTAACAATGAGGGAATGATTATAGTAAGTTCTCTTTTAAAGAACTGAGTGCAGTGTCTGATAAAAGAAAGAGATGCTCTCCAGTAAAGAAATCAGTTTAGTAACAAATACAACTCATTTTCTATTGATTAAAAATGAGACAATTCATCCTGGGTAATGCTCTACATCCCACTGTGCCAAGACAAAGCACAGATTCACTCTACAAACAACTTAGTCAAACCAATCATGACATTAAAAAATGTTAATAACCAGCTATGTTAAGTGAATTTGCTACCTATGGTTTTGCCTTAGACCACTGCTTAACAAACCCACGATGCTGATTAGTATTTAAATAGTCATAACATTCAAGAAATCATTCACTTCCAGAGGTGGTTTCAAAGGTATAGTCAGACCACTGGAGATGTGAAGCATTGTTTTCAGGCAGGATTTGTTCCTAAGATTGTGAAACAAAAGCAGGGAAGAAAAACAGTTCCGTGTTTCAAACACTGTGCTGGGAACTCACATCTTAGAAGCTGAGACCCCTTGTCATCTCTAAAGCAGAGGCAACTCTTACTTCATGGCAACTGTCTCACCTGAACCATCTCGGGGTAATCTCAAAAATAACATACTGTAAGTCTGCTAGGTCACAACCAATGGAATTTCCGTACAACACCTCTTCAACAACAATAAAAAAAGAAAAGAAAAAAGAATCTATAAAATCGCCCCTCCAAGTCATTTCAATTCCAGAAACTGTTAAAAAATTCAGCCTCCAGTGTAGCTCATGGGAAAATATTAAAATCGTCATGGGTAAATTAATTTATCTTTAAATTTAGAAAGGTCTCTAGAATTTTCTACTCACCCAGTTCCCCTTCCTTTCTCAGAATAGCAGAATGTAACTGTTGTGTCTTTAAACTATGAGCAAGACTTACATGGTTTGACTAAACCATGTGTAACAGACTGAAATGTAATAGCTCCTAAGAAAAACAAACAAAAAAATCTACTTCATAAAACAAAAAGCAATTTAATGATTTTATTTCCCCTTGTTAGGGCTTACTAGTAGCATTGCTATCTTAAATGTGGAGCTCTAAAATTCAATTTAGCACAGTTTTTTCCTATGCGTTGACTCACAGTTTATTTCGTTAGCCTGTCTTGGCCTCTCTTCAGACATGACATTGATCTATGTAGCAAAAATATCATTGCCAACAGCCTTATAAATCTTGTGTGATAGCAAAATATTTCCTTTGATTATCAAGTCAGTTTCCTGCTATGGCAAAAACGATATAAACACAACTCTGATGTATGCTGCTTTTTTGGAAGCAACCTTGCTCCATCTGGGCTGAAGCCCCTTTACCAATGGATGCCTAATCCTTAAAAAGCCACACAAGATTATTCACTCCTAGCCCCCCACTTTAGACACTTATTAGAGGTTAGGAAGATTCTTTTCTTACGAGGAAAAGCAAACTTGTGCTTTTGTTCTTTTTTTTTAATTCTCCCTTTAAGAGGAAAACCCAGCTTGTGCTCTTTTTTAAACCTTGCCTTCTCTCAGGTTGCTTGTTTTCCTTCTTACAGGAGACCTGCACCACAGGGATATCAGTTCTGCTCTCAGCATAGTACAATGTTCCCTGTTCAGCATTTCCTTCCTACAGGGCTTCAGTCTGTTACCAGGGATGAGCTACAGCTCAGTCCTCCTAATTAATGCTCTCACCAGCTAGAATAAACCTAGACTGAAGGCTTTCAAATGCATGTTTTAATCTAAGGTAAATCCTGCAGCTCAGTGCTGATCTTTGGGTGCCAAAATTTTGATTTAGTTTCTGAAAGAGAAAAAAAAACTATCTCGTCTGCCCATCTCCCACTACTGACTTTTGATCCCGTTAGCCATCTTCAATCACATTTGCTAGCAAGGCAAAGATCTCAAAGCTAATAAATTCCTTAAGTCTATAGCATTTGATAGGTGGATAGAGCAGAGACCCAAGCATAGCAAGCTCATGGCAGAAAGACTTTACTGCAGGCTCGGCAGTAGTTCTTGTGAGCTGCATAGCTGTCTGTCAGTGTGCTCCTGCTGCCAACGTTCAGCCACTGCACATGCTGCCCATCACCTTGCCTGTAACCATGAGACAAAAGAGGAAACTGGGGACTTCTGGGGGCAGGGTTTGGGGGCAAGCATAGCTGGTTCTGTGCTGGGGATGATGAATGAGCAGAGGCCCAGGCAGGTTGCATGACAAGTAGACTGCTCTAGGTCTCTTGCTTGTCAAGCACATTATTCTCCTTTGTTAAGCTCTGTTTGATTCTAGCGTCATAGTACTTGGACTATGGTACCATCCAAATATCCTACACTTACTGTTTCCAACCGCCTCATTCTAGTGATATCTAAAGTAAGAGCTGACCCCGAGATAATCCAGCTCTACAGTGATGCCAGCACAGGGAGAGGGGGGAGGAATTGGGATATTTGGACAGTGAATTAAATTGAGAAGGCATTTGTATCCATAATCTCAGTCTTCAAAAGTGGTGAGGTATGCTAGTAGGTCTGTGATAGTTCACTGGTAGATACATCTGTTATTCTGTGATCACTTTTAAGTCTGTTGCAGACATCTACCAGATCTTCAGATCTAAATTCTATGGAATGACACGTGCTTTACATGCCAGAGTGAGACACAGGCAGTAAGGCAATGAAAGATTAATTTGTTCCAATTTGGAGGTGTTTTGAAGCCTCTTCTCTTGAAATATAATCCAAGTGACACACAGGAAATTCCAAAACACAGTTGCAGATTTCTGGTATCCCATATGCTCCCCTCAGCAGCTTTGGAAGCCCAGCCCATGATATTCAGCTCTGAGAGATGATGAACACCAGATAACATCAGCACATAATACATCTCAAGACCATCTCTTTCCTAATGTTTACATTTTCAGAGCGCCATATGAATTTCTAGTTACTGATCATCAGAAAAGTAGATATTCAGAGTAGTATCTGTCCATTACAGGCATTACATCACTCAAACCAAGTTCACCAACTCTGACCAGAAAAAAATGCATTAATAGCCATACAAATGCCTCCATACTCAGCTTAATGCTGGTGTCTTATCATGTTGTACACAGGCTATTACTGGAATGGCAATAGACAATCATCTGCTAGGGCTCAGAGAGGTGGCACGGGAACACTTCAAGGAACTGCCAGAGATATTTACAGATGAGACATATTTGACAAGCAATCGATTCATCCTCTCAACCAGCCAGGTGAGTTTCTCCTGTTCACTGGTCTTGCCACACAAAGGCCAATTCATTTGTGTACTGCTAGACCTTGTAGCTCACAGTGAGAACAATGTATTTAAAAAAAAAAAAAAGCCGATACCACTAAGAAGTCTGAAAATTTTTGCAGATTTTTAATCCAGTTCTGGTTCATTCTGCAAAATCAGCACAGTAAATAGTGACTGAAGTTATCACTTCCCTTGCAACATTCCAACGCCTTTCCCGGAAATTCTGGAAATGCACACAAACTCAGTAAAATCTGTATGAGGGCTCAGTGTCTCCTTACTTTCCCATTCCCTTTCTTCTCCTAAGGTGACAGCTTTAGTGAGAATTCTTTACTCCAGTGACAGTACAACCACAAGCCAGACATGCTGACACTCAGAGGCAAAAGCCAAGAGCCATGAGGAAATTTTACTCTTAAGAGTAGCTGTGTTTGAAATCTTCAAAAACCTTCAGTTACTCAGTGTAAGGCTGCAATCTCTGCAGGTATTTATCTTAGATTTACAGATATTTACAGATTTACCATTATTTGCAAATATACTGAGATAGTCTAAGAGTTAATATTTTCTACATTTAATGTTCTTAATAAGGAAACATCTTTGTAGCATACAGCCTAATAATTAAATGTAGTAGCAGTCCTAATGAAAGAAGAAATCTATGTAGGAATTCATTTACTGAAACTAACCCAACTACACAGATTGGAAGTATGCAACAAAAGAGACTTATAATATCATGCTACAGCATAAAACCTTAATAAGTAATTTGATCTTGTCATAATGTTTGTAGGCTTTCAGACATGAGTGAGTGTAACCAACATACTACTATATAAATTCTCCAAGAAACTATCCACGAGCATAGAGTGCGTCTGAATAGCTTTATGGCCTTCGGCTGTTGCACAGCAAATTTATCTGACAATTCTATGGCTCTATTAGCAGGACTAATGGCTTGTTCTACACCATTAAAAAGCCAAATGTCATTTGTGAAGGCCCATGTACACAAAGTCTGAAACATATAGATTTCTAACACATTTTCTGCAGTAGGAAGTGTTTTACTCCTGTATTATGCCATGATAAAACTGAGGTGTAACAGAAATATAACACCTAGATGCATTAAAACATGTTTTTATACTGCATCACAATTATAAATGATTATTAGAAATGGACAATACTACTTTCTATAATTGATGACAGTCTTCACATTACAAGTTTAAGATAACCTTAAGAAATTAAAAACCTTGTTGAAGTTTTATGTACCATAATTTTACGTATCAGAATTACATACAGCCTTAAAAATTCTATCAGTACCAAAGCTGTTGAAGCATAAAGGTAGCAAAGAAATGCATTATATCCACTTCAAATTATACCAGTTTTCAAATGCTAGCAAACAAACAGAGCAACCAAATTTTATACCGAGATCAGCTTTTACCTTGCAAGTGTCAGTTCCGGGTCTGAACTTCTCAAGGAACTGATGTTCTACAAGGGGGATTCACCACATTTCCAGCATTTGTAGCATTTGTTTATAGTTTTCCTCATTCCTAACCAGCTGATTTCAGGTGCCCTGATTAATCAGATATCACTCCTTACTTTCTCCCTGCAAACAGGTTCCAACTACTATGGAAATGTTCTGCTGCTATGGGCCTGTGGTGCCCAGTGGTTACGGGGCATGTTATAACCCCCAGGCAGAGCATATATTATTCTGCATCTCAAGCTTTAAAGACTGTGAAGATACCTCCTCAGACATGTTTGCAAAAGCTGTGCAAGAAAGCCTCCTAGAAATGAGAGATCTATGCAGCAAATGCAACTCTACTATGGCAAAGCCACTTGCTAATCAAGAAGCAGCGACACAGCTGCAGAGCGATCGCAAACTCTAAAAGGCTGTGCAAATTATTCTCCTGAATTCACCTGATGAAGAAACAATGACCTAGTTGTTCAAAGGCAAGATAGTACTAGTAATATATTAGTGTAGAACCAAAATGTCATATTCTTTTGCATTGTTGCCAACATTTAAAACTCTGTAAGTACTAAATCTGCCATTTCTTGCTTGAGATTCAGCAAAAAAGGTTTGGTGTCACTGACTGAAATGAAGGAGGAAGTAATGAGTGTGTGTCATACTACCATTTCTAACTATAATCAACTTAGGCCACTTAATTGCCTAAAAAATTCAGTAAGTTTGTATATGACATAAATTAAACACTAAGGCACACCAATTAATTAATATTCCCTGCAAGTAGTTCTAAAATATTCACATCTATTCCTGCAAGATTTGCATGTAAAGAAAAAAAGAAAGAAATTTGAGAGTAACACTGTAAATAATAGGCTGATCCCATTAAATCTTGAAAATGCTATCTCCTACATAAGAAAAGAAGGTTATTTTTATGAGTGGCCACTGTGTATTTCCACAAAAAATAGTTTAGAAAGATTATACCAGTGTTTGCATGTTCCTTCAATTCAAAAATGCTGTAGAAATAATTTAGCCTTTGTTCTGGTTTGCACTGGCCTCAAACACAGTCCCATTCTGAAAGCATCATATTGGAGATAAGATCCATCACAGAGAACCGGGAGAATTTTGACCATAATCAACTGACTTAATTCTTTCTTTCTTTCTTTCTACCAATGAGTAAAATCCAGCCTGACAGAGAGGCAAAGCACAAAGCATAAGTGCAGTTCAGTCCTACTTAAGACCTTTGTTGTTTGCACAGGAATGAATTTAGTCACTGTGACTAGCAGGAGAGTGTATGCAACCACAAAAAAATCAAAGAGCAATAAATAACTAGAATGAAGAGGCAAACTTGCAATATAAGGAAGTCTCCAAGCTAGAGCTATAAATACCAGTTTAAGAGTATTGGTACTCATATCAGCTTTGCATCATCCTACTTGGGAGCGATTTATATTTTTAAATAGTAGATGTAGGGTATCATATTTTGCAATATACACTGAATTCAATCAGGAAAATAATCTAGTATCTGGTAATTGCCATATTCTGTGTTATCCCGAGGGCTTTCTCATTATCTCCTTAATTGCCTACAAATCCTTACAAAGACTGACTTTCAGTTACCTTCTCTCAAGCTGAAATATGTTGCCTTGCTTAGAGGTATTCAGTCATCATTGTCAGAATACAACTTGCTCACTGACTAAAGACACTTACTAACTCCAGTGCAGATCCTTTGCTAGGCAAGCTGGAGCACACTCAGAACCCTGGCCAGGGGCTGCTTACTTGCCTGTGGAGGAGCAGAGACATTTCTTCTTTCTTCCTTTGTAGACTGAACAAGGCACTGTTAAGCCTAAAAGCAGGAGAATAGATTTATTACAATAAAGTAGAAGTGAAGATACATTTCTGTCTAAGAACTCTGGGTACAGATTCAGTAGATTACGTATGTCCATGCTTATTTTATTGCCCCTTTGGAGTTACATACATGCAATTAAGCAGTCTACTGGATAAAGGCTATCCACAACCCTATATATGAAAGCACAGAGGGCCTGATAATCAATTGGAACAAGTCAGCTATGTTGGAGCAAATCAATTGATTTACAATGATTGAGAGCTGGGCTCATTTTTTTAAAGTTAATGCATTAATTTTAAAATATTTATGTTTCATTACTCCATGAGTTGTGGTTCAAACCAAAGACAAAATCTATTTTTAGATTATATAAATAATATTATGACATAAAAGCTGCCCCAGAGTTAATATGTAAAAAAATAATTAAAAAAAAATCAAGAATACTGTTAGTCAAACCAAATGTTCACTTAATGAATATACTGAATATAATGAATGTGACTTTAAATTGTTCCTATACTGTAATTCTGAAAATTACTTTGAAACATTCCCAGTAATTTTGCTTCATTCTGTCTCATGTCACTACAAAGGCATTCTGCAGTTTTAACATACATGTAGCATTACAATGTCAGGGTTTTTTCATAGAATTGTATATTTAAAATTATAAACATATTTTAAGTGTATAAAATGCTGTGAATAGTTATTGTATTATTTATTAATTTGCTTGTAATGAAATATATAATTTTATTTTGTATTCCTAGCTCCATAGGTACTGATATTTATTTGCAATTATTACCTGTGTTTTCATTTTACTTTTTTGGCTGGAATTTTAACAGTAGCCCAGACACTGTGCTAAACACACAGTCACTGAGAATACAGGCAGAAAACTACAACCACGCGTGAAGTTTTATACTAGTTTATCATTAAGAGTCTCTTAGTTGGCTACAGTTGCTGTAAGAGGTGTTTTGGATTCAACAGTACTGGTGGTGGAGAATACTGACAACCGTATTTTTGCTCGAGGAAGACACCAGTGACCACCCATACTTCCTTTTTATTTACCTAGCCATTCCATACTTGTATCTTACATACTTACTGATCTGATTTTAGTATTTGGACTGAATACCTGAAATAAGCAGCTTTAATGAACTCAGTCCCTCCAGAGGAAGGCATCTGCATTCATGCTTAACCTTAGCCACCACCCATGCCAAAAGTACCATCTGCAAAGTGCCTGACTTCATTCAAGAAACTTCAGACTCAGTTCAGGTATGTCTAAATTGGAGAGTCCTGATCAAATTACAGATGGATAAAACTCACAGCACATGGCATCACACAGTGCTCAGTTTGCCAGCAGGAGCCTCATAAGCGACTGTGCTGCTTCTCCGTTAACAGAACCCCCTATGCCGGTGCAGTAGGATCCCGTGCTGCAGCTGCATCTCCTAAGAAAACTACCTATTTTCTGGAATCCTTAGGTACTTACTTAAAATTATTTGTATTATACAAATTAAGTTCTCTTCTGAAGTTTAAAAATACACAGTCTGTGCACATGCACTTATGGAAATCAAATGTGAAGCTTTCAAAATGTTTCCAACCAGAAAAGTATGGAATAGATGGTTATAAAACCAGAGAAAACCCTGACTGACAGCCTTAATGAGGGGCTGTGATTTAATGAGGCCTCTTGGTGGGACCTGGGACGTACGAGAGAACTTCAAGGTGGCATTTGTTTCACTTCTCCATAGGTATACACCCACATACTCACAGTACAAACTTAAAGCCGATTTTTGTCAGCGTCTGTATTCAGACTGAACAAAGTGGGAGAAACTTGACTTGGAACGGTGGTGGTTGGTGGGGGTGAGGACCTGCCCCGTTCCTCTGGTGCCACCAGGGCCCCTGGGCCACCCGTAACGGAGCAGGACGCGGTTGTGGCCACGCAGCCGAACCTCTGGGGTGCCAATTGCAGAGGACAAACATATTTTAGTGATACTTTTATTTTTATAATATAGTATAGATTTATGACAAATGTAAAGGTGTATTTATAGCACACGTCGTTTCTGTTGGTTTGTGCTCTGTGAGTATATTTACCTGTCTATATTAATACACACACGGCCTGAGGTGAATGCTGGTACCGCCACCTCAGCTTATTTAGAGGCGGAGTTCCGCGAATAAAAACGACCAGAGGAAAGCCCTTGTCGCCTCTTCGTGCCCGGCAGCCCCTGCCCCCGAGCCCGCCTCGCCGCCCTCTCGGCCCCCCGGCGCGGGGCAGGCGCGGCCCCTCAGGGGAGGGGAGGCGGGAGGACA
>VZRW01012593.1:0-52005 GCA_013398125.1 Aegotheles bennettii | reverse complement strand
TCCCCGGCGGGAGCGGCGGCGCCGCGGGCAGGGCGGGGGCTGGGCAGTGGTGCGGCGGCCCGGCCCGCAGGCGGTGCCGAAGGGGAGAGCCGGTCCCTCGCGGTGCCTCGGAAACGCTGCCCGCGCTTGTGCTCGCTACAATGGGCTGGCGTGGCGGCGGTTCTCCCTTTCCCATGGCACAGCCTCCCCGGGACAGCGGGCTCCTCGGCCCGAAACAGACCCGTAACGGATTAAAGCGCTTGCGCTGACACGCAGCTATAAAGCGAAGTGCTTGGGGGTACGAAGTGACTTCTTTGCTTACAGCCCGTAATTCCCGGCAAGTGACACACCGTGCGGGGCAGCTGCCGGCCGGGCCGGGCCGCACATCGTTTCTTCTTAATTTAGAGCTACCACTACAGAGATGTCATCTCTCTCATCCATTTTATAGACGTGAATTAATTGTCCGAGATTGCCATTAAAGCTTCCTGGATAGCTGGGGGAGCGGTCTGGTGAGGATGGCAGAACAGCTGCTCCGTGAACCAGACTCCTCCGGCAGCCCTTTTCTGTAGTTTTTTGATAAGCTGAATTAAAATGCTGCCAACATTGTCACAGGTGGACACGGTTCGGTGAAATGTTTGAGAAACACCAACTCTTGCAAGTCATACAGCTACAGTGAAACCACGATAGAGGAAGCAGCATCTCTACCCACCTTTACCTTCAAAAGATGGACCAAAATAACCGAGGTGCATCGGTCAGTACACTGTCTCAGCCTTAACACACAGCTGACAAAAACCTGGAAAGGTGAGAGCCTGAATGTTTAACTGTACAGAAATCTGCTTCTGCCTTGTAAAAAAGGTCAATAGAATAAGATTAATTAAAAAATAAATAAATCTATGGGGCCCAGGCATAAGCACGTGGTATTCCAGTGTTGTTGGAATTGCTTTATCAGCCAGTTCTCTTACTTTCCCAGTTCTGACTCATTTACAACACTATACAATGTACTGTAATAAACCCAAAATGCACCTCATTCATCTAAACAAATACATGGGTCAAGAAAGAATTTTGTCCCTTCTGGTTTGATTCTCAGCTTCACAAAATCTCAAGTCTTTAATGTCCTGAGAATTACTCTTTCAGCAGAAACAAAATTAATTATGCGCCAATGAACAATTGGGTTATCAAGGTTGTTCATATAATGTTCCAGCTGTTCTATAGCACCATCTTAACATTTGTTGAAGATTTCTTTTGAATTTAGTCTTATTCCATGGTACTTACAAATAAACGCGTTGCATTTCTTACAGCTGCTGTGCCAGTTAATAGCAAATACAAGTACATAATGAATTTCTTGCCTTTTACTGCTAGAACTAGAAATGGCAGAGGGTGGAGGCTTCATTCAAAGGAAATCCATTAATGTAATAACAGTGAAGCCAGAGATTAAAGCTGATAGGATTTGTGGAGAATTTTGTACAGCACTTAACTACATTAACACTGTTATTTGCTCCTTGCCCTCGTAAGTGCGAAAACGTGGATATTGTGGGAGTTCACAGGAAACCAAGCAAATACAGCACTGGCCACTGCTTTTTTGACCTTTTCTAGCTGTCCTGCAGGCAGATGGACATCAGCTTGTCCTAGAAGAGGCACCAGAGTGGAACGCTGTAGAGCTGGTGGTCAAATGGGAGACACTATTTTGCTGCAAGAACAGCCTGGATTTTAGTTGAGAGTTTTAGTCATCACAGTCTCTCACTGAAAGCACTTACATTTTGAAATGAGTGCTTCCTAAGGCATAACCAGTCCCAGTTCAGTTAACATTAACACTTCTAAGCTTCTGTGTAATGTTTTGCTGCATATGAAGCAAGGAGCTTCAGGCCTCAAGTTTTCTCATCTCCCAGGCAAGTGGCTTCCAGAGAAAAGCTGAAAGCCACTGCTTCTCACCTCCCCACAATTCAACAGCCTCTCTAGGGCTGGGGAAGGGAAGTTGTAGAGCAAAAGCAGAAAACTGGCCCAGGATAATGGTATTTCCAGCACCACAGCTTGGTTGGTTTCACCTTGCTGCAAGGAAGGCAGACAGGCCAGGAACTGGGAGGTTCTAGTTCTGCTCCTCTTGAAAATATCTTCCAACAAAACACATCTTTGTATTTTATTGGAAGACAAGTACTAGCTAATGGGCCATGGCTACTGTCTGCTGAACCACCTGCACTGCTGTGTTCACTTTGTGCCCTGTTTCAACTCCAGATCAAAGGTGAATCACTCTCAGATTATACAGTTAATCAGGGTAGAGCCAAACTAGGTCAAAGTACTGTGAGGGAGAACACAAAGGGACCAAAACATTTTTGCTTTGTGCAACTGTGATATACCAGATTAGAAAGTGAAATAATTAGGACTGAACCATACTGAGCAGAGTTAGTTCCCATTTCACTGTGACCCTGATCTGTAACTACTGAGCAGGCTGTCCTGCACCCCACCCAAGCTCCAGTGCAGCCCTTGGCACAGAGATGTGCTTTAGAAAAAGCCCGCCCTACTGCATTTGTCAGTGGGACACCAACAAATGGCTTGCTGCTCTGGCAGTAAATTGTTTATCACCTTCTTAGGTAAATGCAAATTAATTAGACTATGTTAGTTTAAGTAATGTTAATTCTGGACAGAATTTACTCCCAAAAATAGATGACTAAATCCCCAGACCTCTTGAGCAGGGAATGCTATGAACACCAATGAAAGCACTCCGGGCAGTGTGAATTACCCTTTAAAAATATCTTTTAAAAAAGGTTTTAGTTTTATTGTGTCCAGTGCCCTCTGTGGCATCACCCTGCGGATATTCCTAACATACCTCCAAGTTAGAATGTCAGCGGTTTTGTATGGAGATGCTAAGCCTCAATAGATCAACTTGTTTAGCTGAAATAGATATAGACAAGCTCCAAGGAACACACAGCTTCAGGTCTGGAAGAGAAGCAGCAAACTTCAAGACAAGTACACGCTGAAAACAACTGCTCTGACGTTGCTTTAGTGTAATATTATGACTGAAAGACCAGAGATGGATGAGAAAAAGATTTGTAATGTGACAGTGAGATATCTTCCAGAGACATGAGAATTTAGCTCCATCAGACGTTTTGAACACAGCTAACTAGAACGCATAAAGAGATCTCAGACCCTGGGGTCTTGCATTTTTGTTACAGAAGGAAAAAATAAATACAAATTTGAAGTGGCCCTTTCAGTTTGGTACCTGTCCCCCAAACACTACCTGTGATTAGTTGCCATGGAACTAGCAGGCAGCTGCATATTTGAAGGCACAGTAGCAGCTGCTTGGACAGAGGCATGTAATTTTTTTATATGAAATAACTTTTTTCTGCAAAGTCTCCCTCATTTTTAAGGGGATTAACTGCCCCACAGATAATCATGGCCATTTGAGAACTGAACTTAGCCTGCAAGTCCTCTACAGTGACTTTCTTCCGGACAAACCAGGAGGAAGAAAACAGCGGCAACAAATTATTCCAGTAGTAACGCCAACTAAATTGCTGTGTGGCTTTTATGGTTTGACTAATTGTCTCATTAAGACACATTTCTGATCACTGAAATGGATCTCAAGTATTTTTAATCACTGAAAGAACTGTACCACTAAGAGCCTCTCTCCCTCCTATCCTTGGCACTATTTGCAATGAAAAACACACAAAGGCTCCTGTTGATTGGAGCCCCGCTGCTGCACAGTTGGCAGTCAAACAGTACTAATGGCACAATAACACAATATAACTAAAATAGTTTGCCTTTTAGAGTAACAATCTCTTGTAACATGATTAAGCTCTATCATGCACATTTCCTTATGTTTTGCAAATGGCTCAAAAGAAATCTGACAATTTTTCCAGTAATTTCTTAAAAAGGGGAAGGAAAATAAAAAAATCATTAGCTATCAAGAAACAAATTAACAACACTTGATAGATTTAAAAAAGATGAAAACAACTGCACTGAGCATGGGCTGAACAGCAGCATGGTTGTGCGGCACCCAGTCCACTCCCCCTTGCAGAACACACCTCCAAAGACTGAGCTTGTCACATTTAATTGCAGACACTTTACTGAAGCACGTAATTTAGGAACCAGCTTGCCCTAGGCTACTTCTGTAACTGATGGAGAGGCATCTCCACAGAGCAATTCAGATCTCTGAGTATAGACTATAGGATCTCAGGTATGTAGGATCTGTAGGATCTCCTAATTTAGGTACTTTTTGGTGTTTGGTTTCAAACAATACTAAAAGAGATGAAGTTTTTTCCTCATATGAGGAGCACATTTCCAAAGGAACAAGCTGGCATCATCCAGCATGCCACTGACGTGCTCTTCACGTTCCCAGCTAGCAGGAAGATTTTGCTCTTAGCCATCACTCCCAGTGGTTACACAAGCCATAGATTGCAACAAGACCCTTACAAGAGTTGTAGGTGTTTATCCCATACATCACCAGATTAAAGACAGCAGCCACTTAATATTCAAGTAGCTTATTTTCAGAAGCCTGATGCAAAAGTGGGACAGCTATCGCTAGCCCAGACGTACACTTGCATGGTTGTCAGCCTGATCAAAAAAAAAGAACCTACAAAGGCCTAGGAGCTCTTTCGTGGAGATGGAGGTGATGCATGGGTAGGAAATCACTCCGTATAAACACTCAAGAAGGACTGAAAAGATCCAATTTAGTCTCAGACATGTTTTACTTGTTTTAAAGTGACTGTATGATGGTAAATCATCAACTTCCCATGGGTGCACTGCTGATCATGTACTTAGAAAAATAAAGCATCATACAGCTGATATCAGCACAGTTAGTTCTCAGGAAAGAGTTCAAACTTCCATTAGAGGAAAAAAGTTTAATTAATTTAAAAGCTGGGGGGTGTGTGTGTAAAATAAAAAATATCAATGATACTATATATAGTTAAATTTCCTTCCTGTTCATTCTGCATGTTGGCCATCCAGTAACATGATATTAAACATGGCAGCACTAAGAACTTCCATGCATCATTCTTACATATTAAGAGAAAGTCTGTGACAGACTGGCTTTGCAGTTTTTAGGAGATCACTTCTCCATCTCCTTCAACTGAAATGGAGATAACAGCTTTAAGCCAGAGATCTTGTGTTCCCCAAAACATTTTCCAGTTCTCCAGTGAAAAGTGCTGTACAAGGATCTGTATGGCACTCCACAGTTACTGTAGGCAAAGGCTTTATTCCAGCACATTTTTTAATTTTATTTTTTTTTTTTGCTTAAAGGAGACGGAACAAAGTGATACTTCTGTTTTTAACAGTTGCTTTAAAGTATCCAGATATCTTTTGCTTATTTTAGTGTTTTTTTCAAATATTGAGAACATTCCCTATCAATGTACACACGTGTTATGAGTGGAAAACAGCCTAAGAGAACACGTGGGATTCTTCTGCTCTGTCAAGGCACAGATTTACAAGACTCGTAACTCAATATAGGCTCATTCAACTGAGAGACAAGATGCATTACTAATTTAAGATTATTTTGAAATGTGGCCATTTACTTGCTACAAATTTCAGTTTTGATCAATTTTGTAAGGCAGTTTAAAAAAAGAGACAGGGTTGATCTGCACCCACACACAGGCACTACTCAGACATACAAATATTTGCTCACATACACATGTATATGGAAACGTACCCAGGAAAGCATCCACCAAGGCCATATGAAGTATAGCCAGAAACATTACAAATTAGTGGACTTTGCCATAGGCTTTGGAACTAATTCAGGAGAACAGAATATGCTACAGAGATCTCTCTTTACTTCCCTTTGGGCTTTGTTAGAGGCAGGTACCACAAAACCTAAAGTTCTGCATAAATCTATTGAGCTCACAAGCCACACAATATTGTGCTCACTACAAAAAATACATTTTTACTGATAAGTCTAATGAGGGGCCTGAGAGCTGTGATAAAGGCCTAAGGAAACAAAAAAGGAAGAAAAAAATTTTTTTAAGAAAATCACATTCCACATCCATGTTCCTAATTTTTTAATGCACGTAAATAGAACAGTGATGTCGAAGAGAAGAAAAAACACTAAATTTTTTTGTGCTGATAGTCCCTGCAGAAGCTATTTATGTGCAGTCATATACTGTCATGCACACTCAGATACATTTTCCTGAAGCCTGTAGAATTTTGTCTAAGCAAGAGCTTCAGAATATGTGTGTAAATAAATTAGAGAACTTCTGTTTTATAATGAGATGGGTGTATTGTGGTATAAATATTGCAGAGTACATTAAATAAACATGGTCACATATGACCAGGTATCTATTAAATGAGCACATCATGGGAGAAGTTAATTACTTAAGAGTGTAACTAGGAACTGTTTAGAATCACTGGAGATTAAGTTGCTTTATTTCTGTTTATCTTTCCTTTTGAATAGGCAGTGGGTTGCTGCAATGAAGAGTCCCAAGGCAACACAAAGCTACAGCTCTTCATCAACTCTAAGATGATAGGTTTTGTCAACAATAGTTAGAAGTTCTGATAAACCAAAAATTTTCCTCAAAGCATTTTTGTGCAAAATATGCTAGCACAAAACAGTATTTAAGGTGTAAAGGTGTAAAATATTTATGGTTCTTTTGATATCATAAACTGCTCAGGGGAAAGAAGACGACTTACATGGTGTACTTTATGCATATGTATTTCTCTCATACATTGCACCCCAAAAAAAAGTATACACAGACTTCTTCAAAACTGATTGTTAGTGTCAGAGACTAATACCCCAGGAGAAATGTAAAACTTTTCTATGTTAGTAAGATTTTTCTAGATTTGAAAAATTATTGTGTTTCAGTCCACATGCAAAAACATTAATTCAGAGGGAATTTGATTTTGTTTTGGTCATGAATTCATGAAGAAAACTGTCTGCTGTTCTTCCTATACAACATAAGCAACATTGCAAACACTGGTTAGTTAAGGATCTGTTTGTGCAAACCACACTAGTACAAAGACCAACTGATGAAGCAGGATTTAATCACATAGAATTCTTGAAAGCAAGACAAAGCCAATCCCTTTAAATTACTTAAGTACTGCTTAAACCCTGTAATTAACATATAGTAATAAATATTTCATCTTTAACAAGCCTATTGGGAGCAGTTTGTTAAACATTTATTCTAGTCATGGGGAATTATGTACGATCATTTTATCATGTTCTGTACAAGACAATTTTATTTTATCCGCAGCAGTGGAGACGCTCATTTGGGGAAATATACTTTCTTCTAATGTGTTTTGCTTTTTATGAATTAAGTTTACTCTTGCAAATTCCTGGCCAGCACACAGTCATGGTTCACATTAACCTGATGGTTTCTCCCGTGGAATCGACTTACTACAGATACAGGAGCTTTACTGGAAACTACAGCAAGACTACCCAAGGCATCACTACAGAAGTAACTTTGCAACCCGGGCAAGGTCATTTTGGGAGACTAGAGGGAACCGAGGTCTTCTCCACAGCACAGCCGAGCCCCAGACAGAGGATACCAGGGGTGCATTTTCAGGTACCTTCTAACACACTGACCTGCACTTTTTCCTCTATACCAGGCAGCATTGCAGGTGCAGGGAGGAATCTGTGAGAGCACTAAACATCACTGCCCTTCAACCAAGCCCGTGTGCAGACAGCTGTTACTGCACCGCAAGGCCAGCTGAAACGCGGTCACCTAAAACACTACTGAAACAAACCCATTATACTGATAGTGTCTAATGTCGATCCAAGGGAGATAAGCAAGAGCCAAGTCGAGCTCTTATGCAGAGCTTCTTCACTCGTGACAGTCTGAGCACACTCCCCACCCTGGTGGGGAGAATATAAAGCTGGCTGGGTATGACCTGGGCATAAGGTTTCTCTGTGTTCCTTTACAAGAGCATCAGTGAACTTGTAGGCTATTGAATAGGAAGTAAAGATTTCTGCAACAGAAATTGTTATTTCAGTGTTCCAAGCAGCATCTTTAGTGATGACTACAATTGTTTTCCCCTCTAATCAAATTAGATCTCCATTTGCCATTAATGACTTCATCACTTAAATATCACAAAGGAACTGCCTGGTGCACTTATTAATAATTGAAAACTTTGAAGAACTCCGTGAAACATTTTCAATCAAAGCTAATAAATCTCAAAAATATTATTTTTCCTGAATAATTTATTCCTTTTGTTCTTCTATTCCTTTTAGATAATAGGCTACATTTTAAATAATGGCATTAAGAAAAGCACAACCTGAGACAAGAGTTAAGAAGTATCTAAAATCATAAGTGGTTTCAACTATTAAAAAAAAAAAGCAACAATTGGAAGAGAGGCAATATTCATCTGTTTCCTTCTTGCAAATATGTTAAATTTCTATTTCAGTCTGCATGCTGTTTCCTGCTATCTTACACTGATGATTAAAAAAATGTACCCACTTAATCTCTGACCTTGTTCTGCATAAACATGAAGAAAAACTTCCAGTAATAATTTTTTAATCAGTAGAGCCCATGAAATCAAGACTCCTGTTGCTACACAATTGAACTTAACAGAAACTACTAAATAACCAAAGGGAACAAAAAAACACCCAAAAATTTTGATCAAAGGTGACAGAAAACTTGAATGCTCTTTGCCATTTAAAACCTCATGTTGGAGTTACTTTACTCAGTAACCTTTCCTACGCAAGAACAAGGGCAGAAAAATATGTGCAAAATTACCCTCATCTGCAGAGATTTTTCTGTGTGCTGTAACAGCCTGTGTTTCCATCAGCACAGCAAGGTTGCGTGACTGATCAAAGCTCCAAGACCCACAATCTTGCCCACAGTACACGGGAAGAGCCGTAGTCCAGTGTCTGTCCCTCCCACCTGGGGATGATGGCTGCAGCCTGGCAAAAGTCAGGTCATTCTTCACCTCCACCCAGGGAAGGACAGGGAATTTTTAGAATGTTTGTTTTGTGTGGTTTTGTGGCTTTTTTTAAACAAAACATGCATTTCTCTACCATCTTTCACAGGTTTCCTCACTCTTTCCAAACAAAGCTCACCACACATGCACTGCAAGGGGCAGTAATTACACATCCCAAGAAGCTTTTGCCACTGGCTTGCATCAGAAATCTCCGGCCACACAGAGCTTTCCTCTAGGCCTTGAAGTCCTCAGAAGCTCTGATAATAATTCAAAGGACAGTGTTCGCTTCACCCTGAGGGCAGGATGAGGCACCCCTACCCAGCTCCCACCAACCAGGTCTCTTACCTGCACATAGAGGCACCAGGATCCTCTGGCCCCCCTTTTCTTCCGGAGCCTTTCTCAGAAGCCATCATCAGTCTCCTTCGCCGTAGTTTAACTCCATAACTTGTCCTTCCCACAGCAGAAATGGCCAGCAGTGCCTCACAGAGGCCCATGCAGGGACCCACTGCAGATGTCCAGCCACAACCCTCAGTATTTGAAGCATTTAGGGGGTCATGCAAAGGACATACTGATAGGCCAGCTGGGACCAAACCCTGCACTTTAACCAGTTAATCACAGGCAGTGTTTGCTTCACCACCCCTGCAGAGGCCAGTCCCATCAGCCATAATTAAGCAGTCACCTGTGCTGGGTAACTCATTAGCCTGGCAGGTGCCCTGGCAGACCCCCAGCACCAAACTGAGCAGCTGCTTGCAAAATTAAAACACACTGAATTCACCAAACCAACGTACAAGACAATAGCCAACTTTTTTCCCCTCCATCTTTGACTAACTTGTTAACTTTACAAAGATATTTCATCTGCTTTTAGGGATTTTCTAGCTTTATATGATTTTTGAGTGTGTCTCTCCCATGTTTTAGACAATGTTCAGTCATCTGTACCACTGGCAAAGAGCTGGAGTCAGCAGCAATACTCTGTGTGTGTGTGTGTGTGCACGTGTGCACACTTAGAGCAGAGGTTCCCAAGCTTTGGTTATTAGCAGCAGTGGTTATTCCCAACTCTGTTAGAAGCAGCTGGTCTGCTGGTTGTGCACCAAAGTAAGAACTAATAGAGCTCTTAAGACAGCAGTCAGAGGATCCAACCAAGGGGTTCTTAAAAAAACAAAACAAACCACCTCAACAAAAAAGAAACACCCTCCCCTCACCCCAGTACACACTTTCATCTACTCAGTCCAAACAATGCACAGACATTCTTGTTTTTCGTCTAGTCTCATACATTACTTTTTACCTCCTAGAACAAGCAGAACCATTGCCTTTACAAAGAACAGGTTACTCCTCTTCTCTAGCAGCTCGACTCCAGCTGTACCATGGGATAGAACAAAGCTTTCCACCAAGCACACCCCTGCTGGTAGTGCATCAGCTACTAGGAAACAAACCAATTCGGTGACAGGAGCTGTTTGTCTTAGCGTGTCTTTTGCTGTTGTGGGCATGCATGATGTGGCATCTCACCTGCAAATGCAATGAGGTCAATTAATTCTAACATTTGCAGTTTCTTCCTTCTGAGTTATAAAGCTGTGATTTGAATTCCAGTGCAGACTACTTGCAGAAGAGGCATATATAACACTTCAGTCCTTTTCAAACACTCCACAAAGATTAACTGATTGCTGTTTAGCATGTAAAAAGTGTTTAACTTGTCAGCTAGTTCTAACGAAGTATTTGTTTTCTGTGAGATCAGAGATATTCTTAACCTGGTTTAAAGCTGCCATTACAGAAACTTGTGTTCATTGTTGATATGCACCTATTTAATGTGCATCAATTTAAGAACTGTCTGTAAGTTTTTAATTTAAGGAGCCTCAAAGAAAAGCAGCAGAATTCTGCAAATAATAATAATCACTGCATTTAGCAATTTATAATGCTTTAGTAGCTTTTGAATATTTACTATCTGAAAGTGCAGGCAATGAGAAAAGTAATTCAATAGAAACATATGTTGAGCCAACATGTGTAGAGAAATGAATTCCAGTGTTTAGAAATTAGAGAAGTTAATTCCAGTCAAGTTCCAGCATTTTAAAAATTCTGCTAAAAACAGAAATGTGTTCTCTTATTACTTTTAAAAATTAGAATAGAGTAAACCAAATTATTCTAATATAATCTCAATGCTATTGCTTTTAACCCAATGCTTTTGAATAAGTATCTTTTTCTAGACCAAATGCTGTCTCTCTCACTGCTACTATATTTAAATAAGCCACTACTGAGGAAACAAACAGAAAATGGAAAAGTGAGCTGCCCTAGCACTCTTATGAATGGGATGCTAATGCCAACACTCAAAGGAGAAACTGTCAAAAAGAATGGCCATAATAGAATTTTGTTCTTACATATTTTTTATTTTATTGGGTTTTTTTATATTCTTTAATAGAATTTTTATGCAACTATTATGCTGCAATCTATGATACACAATGAAAATGGAAACCTGTTATTTACCAATTACATTTCTATGTTAATTTTGTTTTCTACCTCTGCATACTGTGGCATAAGTGCATTTATCATATTACATGCAGCACTGACCTGCCTTATGCAAACTGAGAATACAATAAACAGTGCCAATATTTAGCTGCACTCAATTCTTACCACAGAAACAAGCATTCATCAAAGCATTAAAATACTTCACGTGATGGTTACTGCCTATCAATCAGCTATATGTTTTGAGCTATAGAAATGGACAAGAGACTGTCAACTGCAGCACTTTCCAAGTTCATCAGGTTTCAAAATACTGAATTAACTTCACTGTTTCAATGAGAGAAAAAACCCAGGGCAACCAGCCTGATTTAGAAGGATGCTAGAGAATTTAATGAACTTGGACTAAGTTTGGTTCTGGATCCCACGGCAAGTACCTTGCTGTATCAATTTTATACTCTGACAGAATGATTATCTTTTTCACCATCGTGTTGCCTCCACGCCAAGTAAAGAGACAGCACAAGGCACACATCCCTTTTTGGTAACCTGCTTCGACAAGTAGTACCTGATCAGCTAAAAGTTTCTAATAACAGCTTTTTATTTTGACGAGACAAGAAGCTTTCCAGCATCACCTGACTCCAAGTCAGGCATAAACTGTCAAGCCTTATTATGTCACAGCCAATAAAGCAGCAGCGGGGTAAAACTTAATGCCAAGAAGACAACTATGTCCCAGGAGCATGCTCAGGACAGGGAACTGGAGATGGGGGTGAAGTCTCATCTGTGTGTTTTCCAGTCACTTGTTATGATTTACCAAAGCGGCTGCTCAGCAGCTCTAGCGTAACCCTCCAGGCACTGCAGGGGCACAGGCCCCTTGTGCAGCTGGTTACTGCTTCCAGCTTCAACAAAGGCATGGCCATTCCTCTGCATCCTACTACACCACTTGCTCGGTTAAGTGAGCAGCTCCCTACGTCAGCCAGCAGAAAGAAGGAAGAAGTCTCCTGCCACTACCTAGCCTACTGTTGCAGAAACCTGCAGTCACAAGGTTCACCCAGACCCAAGTTCTCCTGGGGCAGAGGGAACAGGACTTGTGACAACACTAGTTCTTATATTAAGACAGGAGAGGAAAGCTGTGCCCACTCGCCTTCTAGCACTCCAGAGGAAACAGAAGCAGTGGCACCCTGAGATCACCCTGCTGCACATAGCCAAGGGCTGTCTCCTGAGAAACAACTCCTGCTGTTCCCTCCCCTCCAGCACCTACTATTCATCAGCCACCCTGCACGTAGCCAGCTCTTAGAAGCGGTTCACTCTTATGTCCATACTGAAAGTAAATGGCAATTGATATCCTAATTGACAAGTAAACACAAGGGACAAAAAAAAAATCCATTACTACTTGAACAAAACCACAGCATGTGCCTTTGGTCAATCAGCAACTGCTGCTTGCCCACCTTCCTCTTAACATAAAAAAGGGTGACTAAACCAGGAATTGCTACTTCAGAGTTGAATTAATATCAGCAAGGGGATATGAGGCAGGGATTAGCACTGGACAAAGCCAAGAACCTTCTACGTGTTGCATGAACACAGATTTCTCATCCAAACACAACCTTTCTACAGGTGCTTCCAGGTCAAAGAAAAGCAGATCCTAGTAGCTTGGTGAGGGCAAGAGCAGTCATCCAAAATGAGGATGTTCACAGGACCCCCACAGTTCCCTGAAACCACAGAGTATCAAAGCAGGCAGCCCAGGAAGTGGGAGCAATTCATGCTGTCATCTCTTACTTTTTAAGTAATTTGATGCTGAATTCTCTTGCTGATCACCACTGCTCTGTCAGCTGTGGCCATGTGTAGACTTCTTCCTTTCTCAACTACCCCCAACAAACCTTTTCTTGGTCCCTTTTATTTCCATCTTCATCACCCTCCTCCACCTTATACCTAAGTGGTCCACACTACTTTTGTTATCACCCATTGTTTAGCAGCTTTGTAAGCTGACTCCCTATTTCCAGTCTCCTACTCACATAATGAGGCTACTTTACCATCTCCTTCCAACAAACACTACATTTCTCTACCAAAGTCATCTACCTACTCTTTGCTTTTCAGTTTCATTACTCCTCTCCAACATGTTTAGAAACAACTGTCAACCACCTTCCTTGTAACAATGCATCTTGTTTCCTTAATGGCTTCCAAACATAGTTTCCTCCTTTTCAGGGATGTACATAACTATCACGCTGTCCATGCCTGCTCTACTTACTTACAGCAATTACAAAGTGCCCACAGACTGAGACTGGAGCCTCACTGACCTAGACACTACATCCTTGGATAGGAGCCTCTAAATAGCGAAGTGACCAAAAAATGGTGGAAGGTAAATTGGAATTATTCTTTTTTCCTTACAAACTGGGGAGCAAGGTACAGAATAATGAAGTCAGCTGCTGGATCATTTTATCTAGTAAAGCAACAATATATAATTTCCAGTATTTTTCCCATTTATTTCCCCTTTTGGGTGCAGTGATCTGAGAGACTACTAGTCAGAGATGGGTCAGTGCCCTGCAGTTAGAATGTCTTTCCTTCGAAGGCCTCCAGGTTGAAAGCTGTATCCAAGAACCTTCTGAGCGACACCAGATGCGTGTTCTTGTTGCCTGTGGCAGCTGCAGCAGCAGGCTCTCGGCCAACGTACCTTTGTGACAGAAAGAATTGGGCAGACAAATGAGGTGAGAAGAGAGACTATTTTGACACTAACAAGCATGAGAACATGCTGCTAAATGCACTCAAGTCAGCTTGGCAGATTTGGACACTTAATCATCAATCTTTCTTAAATAAAAATCAATCTAAGTTGCACCATCAGTTCTACCTTCTGGTCAGCTTCCCCCTCTTTTCCCCCTCACATCAATATTAAGCTATCTCTCCTCCCCCATCCCTCCCAGGGCAGTCAGCTACACTGTCTCATAATTAGGTAACTTGCTTTTGGCAATGAAGACTCTCATTCCTCTGACAACTGCATGGGCAGGTCTGAGAGTCAGTCATCTAAAATAAATGCAAAGGTACAGGGACTGAGCTCTTACAACATCTGTTTCACCCAGAAACCTAGTATTTGGAGTGAAATTCTTGAAAACAAAACAAAAACCAAAACCAACAGACTCCTAGACAAGAAGAGAGAAAAATCAAGGAGATCAAAGTGCTCTGCTAAGTGGCAATAAATATATACAGCTAGTTGCTACTGGGTTTTTTTTAGAACTACAAAGAGAAACAAGATAGGCATGACATATGTCAGAAATAGTCATCTAGACTTTTCCCTCCGTCACCCAAGAACCCAAACTCAGAGGTTTTGATTTGTGAAAAAACTGACTTCCCCATGAATAACATCTTCAAAACAAAACAAAAAAACAAAAACTAAAGAAAAAACCCCAACAAAACAAAACCAGGAACCCAAGCAAATTTAAAAGCAAACAAATCAGGCCAGGAGACAGAGCAATCACTTGAGGTCTCATACCATATAGGTCGAGTGTGGTTCACAATAGTGCGGAAACGAGGTTTGACATAATCATAATATCCACTGTTTTTGTGTTCCTCCTGACACCAAACTAGATCAGCACCTGGATACTTCTCAAGTTCTTCTTTCAGCAGGTCAAAGGGAAATGGTGAGATCTGGAAAGAGAATAATAACTCACAAAGCTTTCTCTTACATGGTGTTAGCCCACCGTAGGAAAGACTTTTACCTATTGAGTATTACAACCAACCACTGTAATTAACCATTTAGTGCCTAATAAAATTGCTATCTGTTCTTTAAAGTGAGTCATACTACTTTGATTTATTTCATGCTGTCTGAAATTAATGCACACGTATTTTATAGTTGCACCACTGTGAACAGAAGTAGGTCATAGTTCAGATCTCCTGCCTTCCTACAATTTTTCTAGTGAAGTAGCTGCAACAATGCAAGTCCTTAATTAGACCACATAGCTGCAATGTGTACTATTCACAACATTTATACCTAGCAAACTGGATATACAAGGTGTCATCACATTGTAACCTTCACTTTGTTACGTTGTACTGGAAAAGCCATTAAGTTTCTGATCTCATTTTCCAATATACTGTTGATGTGTTCCTTCTCCACCAGGCCATGAAGAATTAGATAATGTCTTGTAAGATGCAAAGTGCTATGAAAGTGCCATCATCATACTTTCTGGCAAGCCATAGCTATTTAAAAGCATAGGAACCCCTTGCTGAAAGTCTCCCCAAGGACCCTGACTTCTGAGGATCAGGGAGCTCACCTGTTCAAGTCTGGTTATAGCTACTCGTTTCTCCAAGTCTTGATTCTTTCTCTCTTTCACAAGATCATAGTACACTTTTCCTGTGCAGAAAATCATTCGCTTGACCTCATGTGGTGCATGAGCTGCCAGCCCATTCTCAGGAATCACGCGTTGGAAAGTGGTACCTAGTTAGAGCACAAATTAGGAAAGTGCTTCCAGTGAAACCGACATTGCAATAAAGCAGCCCAAGAAATAGTCCTTTACTGAGCAAGCAGCAGGCTCCAATGGTCACAGGGTTCTGCTGCCTCTCTGTTCCTACTTTTCAGACCAGTAATTCTGCTAAAATGACTTTCAGCAGTTTAACTTCAAGAAGTTAAAAGACTGTTAATAATCCATGCTTTCACACTTAAACAGAAACACATTAACAGTGGATTCTTTTTTAGCTTTATGTTGTGCATTATATCTTTAATTTTAATTAGACTGGATAGCTCATATTTACTTAGGGTTTTTTTCAGAGAATTACCTGAAATACTTTCTTCTTTCCAAGATGATCTCAAACACGTAACATTAATACAGGTTTAGAAAATTTTAGAGCATTTTTATATGAAATCATAGCACAGATATGACATAACTAAATCTGGCAACTGCAGAAATATTTACACAAGCACACACATTACTGCCATATAGTCACATGATTTAAACCTCTGTTTGAGAGCTGAAACAGCACTAACCAAAGGAATAATTACTATAGTACTGAGCCAGATGTATAAGTGATAAGATACAATTTTAGACGCATAAACTCATTGCTAGTTATCTTTTCCCCTGTGATATCATCTCCCAGGAGAACAATTTGCTTGGCATACATGAAACTCGAAAAGGGACTTGATGGTCTAAAAGATCCTGTTCTTAGCTCTCTTATATGATTGATTAGAACTATTCCCACATTAACCAATTGCAAGATAGCAGACAGTGGCATGACCTCCCAGTCTGAATCAGCACACTCACTTAGCAGGAGAATAAGCTCCTGTTTGAACCATTTATCTTGGGAGGAGAAAAGCAGCAGCACAAACATATGAAACAGGAACTGATTTATGTCAGAATTATCCCATCTCACTGAATAGCAGAATTCACCATTAAAAAAGACTGAATCTGCATTTCACTGGGTCAGTTGGAGTCAGTGTTCCTCTCCTCCTCAGCTTTCCACTAAAAATCAGAGCAAAGAGAGACTGAGAGTACTTTACTACTTGCTGTCCTCTTCAGCAGGAACACAGAATTGTCAGAACTCAATGTGAATTAGGAGTCTGACCACAATTGAGGGTTAGCCTGAAGTAGAGGGGCTCCCAAGTCCGAGTGACAAATCGCAATCCCTATAGAATTTCTAATCTGACTCATTCTACAAAGCTTCTAAGCAGTAATCAAAACCAGCCAATGCCTTTGCTTGAGAAGCCAACTTCACTCACCTACAAAAAGGAGATAATGCAATATTTAAGCATGTTTATACACTGTAACTGGCTTTTACAAAACTGAGCAGTTACTCTTCTCTGACAGCTATCTATCCTGCTAGAACTGGAGACAGACCACCACACCTATGCACTCTCTCACTCTGAACAAT
Organism: Aegotheles bennettii; assembly: GCA_013398125.1. NCBI lineage: Eukaryota > Metazoa > Chordata > Aves > Caprimulgiformes > Aegothelidae > Aegotheles > Aegotheles bennettii. The sequence goes on along the minus strand of VZRW01012593.1, from coordinate 34,899 downwards.
CACTTCAACCACTCACTCACTACATTTCACTACGTTTCCTCATGCCACTCTAGCACGTTCTAACCAGTGCATGGCAAGACAAATCCCTGCAGTTTTTAGTATTACTTCTGCAGTCCCTATGCACCTCTGGGTGATGATGGCATGCCAACAGCAGCTAGGGTGGTAGCCTACAGCTCTGAACTCACTGATCTCACTTTAGAGCACTAGTGTGATATGGCAGCCCCAAAACTGAATATTGTAAGAAGAAACGGGCACTTCATTCTTCCAAATTGGCACAGTGTGATTCCAACCTACCCCTCGCATCTGGCGGGGGCAGTACAAACAATAACTCAATTTTCATATGAAGAGAAAAAGAGCCGAGGGACATAATAGCCTATTGAGGGGAAAACCCTGCAGAGAAGGGAATGCACTTTCCACTGCCTTTAAGATTAATGGTTAGTTACAAGATAACCCTGTTAAAATTAAGAATCCATACCTGAAAGCAGACTTTTCAGCAAAAGTCCATGCTAGATTTCACTACAACAGATGCACAGAAATTACATCAAAGGAAAAGGTAAATTCTCCAGAGCAAATTCTCTTTTTGATAGTCTGACATGTGACTTAGTATAGCTAATTATTTGTCCATAATGCTGTAAGGTGACCTACCAGACACCATTTCATCAAAACTGGATTTAGCTTCTGGATGCCTCAGCAGTGACTTGGGTGTCAAAATAATCAGCTGCAAGACAGAAGTTTTTCCAACACTCAGGAGCTGCTTTATCTACATTATTACAGTCAACATTTGTAACACTGTTCATACAAAAAACACAAACTGAATGTACTATAGATAAAATTAATGTGAATAGCAAACACAGTAAACTATTTTTTCCTGTGTTGAAAGCCTAAAAGTTTCAAAATGATTCCAAGAGATCTGGGTACTTCACTACCTTTAAGGGTTCTCAAAAAACATTGTTTATGCTTCTCTTTGAGAACAAAATCAAATCATGGGCTATGTACCAGTGAAACATTCAACAGTTGCATCTTAGGTTTTTGAAGTTCCTGCAATTAGGTATGCAAATTATAGTTATGCAGACTGTTAGCTACATAGTGCCTCGACAAGCTCATCTGAAGGTCTCCACAACCAGAAGGAAGTAAAACTGAAAGTCAAGTTTTAGAATCATAGTAAGTCAGAGCTGAATTTCATACCATCTAATCAGTGATTTCAACCTGTGTTCAATTAAAGGTTTTACCAACAATTCTTGTTCTTTTCAACAGTGTGCCATATGCAAAGACTCTTTTATATCTGAAGGTTAATATACCTAGAATAATCGAGTCCATTACAGTAACTTTACCGGTTTTCTGAATGGCAGCAAGATCTGTCTTCTGAGGACATGAAAGTAATTGGCTGGAGTTGAACAATTCACCACAATCCAGTTGCATTCGTACAGCTGGGAAACTTCAAACTGCTCACTGAACTCCTGAGAGAGACATTAAGGGCATTATAAAAATGTCTAAAAGATCAAGAAAAAAAGGCCTGAAAGCCATCCTTCTATTTCTGACTCTCAGCAACTCCATTCCTCAAAAAACTTAGTTAGCAGATCTCTGCTGAGATCATATTATTAGCTGGGGAAGAATCCCTACAAATCACTCTCCTCTGTTTCTACTTCTTCCTAAAAATGCATGCAAATAAAGGCAAAAAGCTTCCATTAATTTCAGCAGGCTGGAAAGTCCACGAAGGAAGGGTGAGGAGGATTAAGACTTCAGTAGGTGGAAGACACAAAATAGAACCCCTTTGTAAGTATCTATAATTCCTTTTTCTGCGTGTATAGTTAACTCTCCCATTTTTTGGTAAGTGTCCCGTCATCTTATACTATTTTAATACATACATTTTATGTTTTATATTTATGTATTTTACAAATATAGTGGGGTTTTTTAACCATATCTACATACATATATATTAGGCAATAGGTATAATAGGTATAGGTACAATAATCTTGTTACAGATTGGTACAGCATCTAACATGATTTCCTGGTCCATGGTTTGAGCTCCTACCTTCTGTGATAAAATTTATAACTTCCTTATTTTGCTCAACTGACAGTGCTTAAATGTAGTCAAACAAGTCTTTATTCAGACAGTACACTGACAAAAATCCCTTTTACACAGAAGGTACATGGCTTTGGAACTATCATTGTCCCAAGGGTAACAAACTCAGGGCCAAAGCTGAAACATTCTTCCCCCCCCCCTTTTTTTTTTAATATTACTGGGCTTTTCAATTTGTGCATAGCAGTGTTTCTTAGGAAATCTGCAGTGGGGAAGTGGATGCCCAGTATCCTGTAGAGCTATGTACTTTATCTGTAGAAATGAAGGACCAACATTCTTAGCTTAATCAACTATAGAAGTTGCTTATTTTCATGCTCCTAGCAGTATAATTTAGCTCCGCTGCAAAAAGCAAGGAGTAGCCTCACTTGACCTCCTTTAGAAATTAGCTAGAGACACCTATCTGCAGTACACACAGCAATATAAACATGCAGAATCACTGGCCCTGAGGAACAGCCATAAAAACATCATGTTGACGGAGATTAATTGTATATGACCTCAGCTTTGAAATGAAGCAGCACATACTGCATACTTCCATTACTTTTACTGGGATCAAGTTAATGTTACAACAACTCTTGAAGCTAAATCTTAACGCACTATACCTAGCTAAAAGGATGCTTCTTACAAAAAGCATCTCTGAGACATGAAGAGCTAAAAAAGGACATGGCCTTTGACAAATCTACTTACTGGATAAGCATCGGAATCATCATTGCTCATCTGCAGAAACCTCTCAGGCCTGGCTGATGAATGCTCTGGACCCTGGTGAAGATATCATTTAACACAACATTAAAAAGCCAAATCAGCAGTTAGACATCAGTCTAGGTCACTCACTGCATAAGTACCTCCTGTCACCCTGGCAGCTCCGCACCAGGCTGCACACCTGCTCCCCCAGCCAAAGGCATCAATGGTAGCAGTAATGAGACACCACAGGACTGGAGTTCTTTGCCTTTATAAACTGTTTTCATAGAACATTAGGTCTTACATGGATTTTCAATACTTTTACCAGCTGCAACTAATCTCTAGCCTCAGTATAGCTGCACAACGAAGACCAATGAAAAGGCAGTAGGTTCCTGTGGGCACAAGAAGGACCTTGCTAATGCAGGGCAAAAAGGAGCAGGAGGCACATCAGGACTGCAGTGACTCTCACTTCTTTGGGCCAAACCACACTTATATGCTGAACAGGAGCAAACACAAAGTCAGCTGCTGACTATCTTTGCTACATTGGCAACACAACAAGCAGCCTCAGGATCTCTCTCTTACCATAGTTCACTGTTCAGTATAGGACAAAATAGCCTCAGTGAACGCTTCAGCTAAAACAGATAAAAATGCACGTACGCATTATCTGCCAAAATAACCTGCCATTAATTTCTGCCTCCTCAGGATGTATTTTACATTCTGTCAAAGTACCCAACACTCACATCCGCTGCCTCACTAGCTGTACCCAAGGTAATTTCTTTTAGTACACAGTTAGGTCCATTTTACACTAGCAAAACATGCATGCTGGTGACAGACAATACCGGGAACAAGGAGTGTAACAGAATCTAGTACCTTCCCTCTCATGTCCTTGTTTATAAAGGATGAGAGAAAGCTGTGAGTACGAGAATACAGTGTGCTTTTTTATTTATTGCTAAGGCTGGCAGCCTTTGCTTGTTTGACTGACAGTTACTGTTAGGAAGGACTTTCATTTTGAACAGTTGCAAGGTATTTTAACCTGCAGACAAACAATTACACCTCTCAAATCTCTCTGTGGTTCCTAAACTAACAATGTTCATAAAGAGCTTTTTTCTTTATATGGCTGTCTCTCCTCATAACTTCCTCTGTTGAAACCTTAATGTATGATCTCCAAAATCACTATTTTGACAGCTAGTAGTCTACCTTCAAAACATCATCCTCCCTGCTTCCAAGTGCAGGATTCACTCTACTCCACAAACTAAGGAAATTCAAAGGAAAAAACACTCCTCTAGCAACAAAGTAAAACAGCCAGGAACTGTGCCTTGCATAATTACTCTTTTGAAGTCTGTCTCCACTTTGGAGGTGCCAAATAATTTGGTCATAAACAGGTAAGGGCTTGAGAACAAGAAGCAAAGCCTTGCAGAACTGTGGTGCACAGTAACAGCCCAATATTGCAATACCTCTGCTGTATACATCTATTTGCTGTAAATGAAATCCTATGCTAAATACAACCTACACATGTACAAACCTAGTGCTTCACAGGCACATTGAATTCAGTACACTCTAATAGCAGAGATGCTATTAGCAAACAATTACAGTAGAAACACATGAGGCTTCCCTAACATACACACACACACACACTGCCCCAGCAACAACCTCAGTCCAGAGTCTCAATGTTCACATCCATCTTCAACTGCTCCACTGACACCACCAGTCAGACTGCCAGCAACTGCTGCATGGGATGGGGCAGCGTTTATTTCTACTGTGACCACCTATCCAGTGAGACCTATACTGAATCCATTACCTACTTTCAGATGAGTCCCCAAGGAGCCATTATGCAGCAGAGTCTTTCAATCACAGCCAACTTGCCTATGAATGCATGACCTAGAGGTGAAGGGATCCATATTCCATTACGAATCCTTCCCCAAATCATTCTGTCTCCAACACTGTAGTTATAGAAGAATAACACTCCTGTAATGGAAAGCTCCTCAAGGAAGATAAGGGATTTCAAATGCCTGGTGGGATTCTTAAATATTCTGAAAACACCTGACACTAGTAGCAAAACAAGCATGTTTCAGAAGATCCAGGCAAATCTTGGCTGCCAAGTGGCTAAGAGAAAAGAAAGATTAACTGTATTGCAAATAACAGAGAACCAGCTCCCATTAGCTGAGTGCTTCCCCGTGGAGGACCACACCTCCTGCTGAGAGCACATTCAGGCTGTCCCTCAGGATTCATCTAAGAAAAATAATTTATCAAAACCCTTGTGACCAGCATCAGACCCTCTATTCTTTATGCACAAACAGGCATGGAAAGCCATTCATAGGACACGAATGCACCCGCTATATCAGGACAAGATTATAATTGAATGGAAATAAACTGAATTGTTTGCAAGAATGGAAATGACGCAGTTTGGAGTGAAAGGGTCTAGAGCATTTACACAGATGGAGATTGCCACTGTGACACATACTATACTTTTCTTAATAGAAAAATAGAAACATACATGCATCAATTCATGAAGGTTAATGCATTTGAAAATGAGAAAATTAACCTACCCTGACATGAGGTTCATGTAACCTTTAAAAAAAATTTAAGATTTGAAGAACAGTTCTACTGCTGATATGAACTTCATGTAACATTACACACAGAGCTTGCTTGTGCCCTTTACCTCTAAAGCATTGTCTAGTTCCTCCTACTAGCCATCAAAGGAAAGGGTTGACAACCAGTGAAAACATTTTCCTTTCCAGAAATAGGGAAATTTCTTATTGTATCAAAGTTACCAAATGTCAATGATTTCTGATGAATGGACGACTCAGTGGATAAGGAACTGGCTGGATGGTTGCACTCAGAGAGTTGTAGTCAGTGGCTTGTTGTCCAAATGGAGAACAGTGACAATGAGTGGCGTCCTCAGGGGTTGGTATTGGGACTGGTGCTGTTTAACATATTTGTTGCTGACATGGACAGTGGGATTGGGTGCACCCTCAGTAAGTCTGACAATGACACCAAGCTGTGTGGTGTGATCAACACACTGGAGGGAAGGGATGCCATCCAGAGGGACCCTGACAGGCTTGAGAGATGGGCCCATGCCACCCTCATGAAGTTCAACAAGGCCAAGTGCAAGGTCCTGCACCTGGGTCAGGGCAATCCCACGCACAAATACAGGCTGGGTGAAGAATGGATTGAGAGCAGCCCTGAGGAGAAGGACTTGGGGATGTTGGTTGATGAGAAGCTCAACATGAGCCAGCAATATGTGCTTGTGGCTCAAAAAGCCAATGGTATTCTAGGCTGCATCAAAAGAAGGGTGACCAGCAGGTCAACAGAGGTGTTTCTCCCCCTCTACTTTGCTCTCTTGAGACCCCACCTGGAGTACTGCAACCAGCTCTGGAGTCCCCAGCATAAGAAGGACATGGAGCTGTTGGATTGAGTCCAGAGAAGGGCCACAAAGATGACCAGGGGGCTGGAGCACCTCTCCTATGAGGAAAAGCTGAGAGAGTTGGGGTGGTTCAGCCTGGAGAAGAAAAGGCTCTGGGGAGACCTCATAGCAGCCTTCCAGTACCTGAAGGGGCCCGACAAGAAAGCTGGAGAGGGACTTTTTACAAGGGCATGGAGTGACAGAACAAGGAGTAATGGCTTTAAACTGGAAGAGGGTAGATTTTGGTTAGACATTAGGAGGAAATTCTTTCCTGTGAGGGTGGTGAGACACTGGCCTAGGTAGCCCAGAGAAGCTGCGGCTGCCCCCTCCCTGGCGGTGTTCAAAGCCAGGTTGGATGGGGTTTTGAGCAACCTGGTCTAGTGGGAGGTGTCCCTGCCCATAGCAGGAGGGTTGGAACTACATGATCTTTAAAGTCCCTTCCAACTGAAACCATTCTGTGATTCTACGATTCTATGATTTTTGAAGAAGTTGTTTCATATCATTTCACTCCAAGTGAATTTAGTGCAGAGTTTACAGACATACTTCATGCAAAATGAAATCCAGCAAGTACTGCTAGATTTCGTTCTTACTGTATGCTAAGAATCTGGCTTTCTACAGAAACAAGGCAGTGTCTTAGGATACAAAGAAAGAGTGAAATAAAAAAAATGGGGAAAACATGGTAGACATCACTAAAAAGGACACAAAGCTAAGAGCTCAGCAATATTTCTCAGTTTTCTTTGGTTCTCACCAATCAATCTACCCACATTCTTTTCTGTAGCACTGAAGCAGTCCAACACGCTGAACAGTGCCTTCCTTCCCCCTGGCTCTGTGTCACCATCGGATCCCCAAGACACCTTTGGTTTTTACAGCTACAGAAGGCGGTACAGTAGCCAGCATTTCCCTGCTGCATGCACCAGCCAGTGGCCCTCACCATTCCTTCCATTCCATGTGGCAAGAGCAGGACGATCCCATTGTGTCGAACCCACTTGGCCTGGCCACAGCTGATGAACTGGTCTATTATACACTGTGCCGTGTTGTGGAAGTCACCAAACTGGGCCTCCCAGCACACCAGGGCATTGGGACTCGCCATAGCAAAGCCAAGTTCAAAACCTGAGAACGAAACAAGTAGAAGAATTAGAAAACAAACAAACTTGCTGAAAATTGGGTTAATTTCTCATTAAAAAAACCCAAACCCAAAACCAAGAGCATGAACTGGATTTTTGTAGCCCTGTTATAAATCATGCAGTTTTCAGTAGTACCATTTGCATCTGAAAGATTAGCAAATAACTAAAAGTTTTTCTAATACTAACTAATTCCAAGTAATACCTCAAATACCTTTAAGATGGCCTGGCATTCCAGGCGTTAAAAAAAAATAATACATAAAATAGAAGAGAACAAAATGTGGCACATACAGCATATGACTTACTTTAATGTTTTAGCTATGGAGCAGGATTTCATAATCAAATCAAACCTATTCAAACCTTCTTTGTCCTTTTTTGGTTTTATTCAACTTTTATTTTATGTTCACTATCAGAGAGATACTCAGAGCTCTAAGCTAAGATCGAGGTCTTTGTGTGCTGGGTGCCACGAACATACATGAGCAGTCCCTTTCCTGAAAGTTTTACTGTCAAATTGGAAAAAAATAAAATAAATAAATAAATAAAAAGAAACAAAAGAAAAAATAAAAAAAATGTGAGACAAGCATTTCCACCTTATAAAATTGAGAACTAATGAACACAGTTACAGAAAGTTTAAACAAACTTGTCCAGTTCCACAAAGAAAACCCTCAACAAAACTAGTGAGATCAGACATGTATCACAGAAGTCCCTCTGTAACACAAAGTACAAGAACATCTTTCCAACACCTGACAAGACGTTTTTAACATAGGTCACTTAGGCATGAAATTGAAATTGCTTTAGCTTAACTCAATGACTACAGCTAAATTGGAACTACAGGATTTCTTTCTCCTGTTCCAGGTACATGGTCTTTGGTCAGCGTCAGTATACAAACTTTCCTGGAAGGTTAATACAGGGACAACTGCTTAAAAAATTAACTGCAAGAGAGAAAAATCAATGAGAGCTTCAAGTGAAATTGTTTATTCACAGAGAAAACGGTTTTACATATTGTTTTTATAGTGTGTCTTCATAGTCTACTCTTATGTAATTCAAATCCAGCTTTTTGTTTACCATCTCCATGGCAAGAAATCTCCGAGTCACCCGGCTCCTGGACTGCTGAACTCTGAACAGTCCATCCATGACTCCCAGCAGATGCTCACGTTCACACACCAAAGGGCACCAAGTAAGTTAGAGGCCAAAAGGTGACTGATAAGTCAGCCAGCCAGCCTTCTGTCTGAGTCACCACTGCAGTACATTACCAAAGAGGATGGCTTTTGCTGACTATTCCTTTGGCCTGACTGCCTGAACAGCCTTTCTTTCAGAATTTATTTTTAATCTCCGTCCTTCTTATTTGTGTGATTCTATTATTTTTAACACAATTTTAACAGTGGAAAACTTACACAACTGCTTCAGTGCGTGTTCCCAAAGGCATCTGAAAAATAGATTTCCCTAGATAGGCTTGAATCCCATTCTAATTTTACACAAGCATTAAGAGACCATTTCTACTGATTGGGTGACATGGTTGAGAAAATATGCAATATGTTCAAGACTTATTTGCACATATGCTGCTCTCTGTAAGGATGGGGTAATCTAGCTTTCAGAGAAGAATGAACTGAGGTTTTGACTGCTTGGAGTTATCAATAATCACACAGTGATTACTCAAAGAGTATGGAGCTCTATGCATATTTAAAACTTGGTCAGAGCACACACATAATTCTGGTTCGTAGACCAAAATTAACCCTAAAATTCACAAGGGAAAAAGCGCATAAATTCTCATTTCTTACCTTGTTGCCCACTTTGTGCTAATAGTCTCCACAAGGTGACAATGTCCCAGGTCAAGCTGCATTGAAAGGTGTGATCCTAACACAGAATCACAGAATCACAGAATCCTAGGGTTCGAAGGGACCTCGAAGGATCATCTAGTCCAACCCCCCTGCCAGAGCAGGGTCACCTAGAGTACATCACACAGGAACGCATCCAGGCGGGGTTTGAATGTCTCCAGTGAAGGAGACTCCACAACCTCTCTGGGCAGCCTGTTCCAGTGCTCTGGCACTCTCACAGTGAAAAAGTTCTTCCTGATATTCACATGGAACCGCCTATGCTCCAGTTTGCATCCATNATAAATTCTCATTTCTTACCTTGTTGCCCACTTTGTGCTAATAGTCTCCACAAGGTGACAATGTCCCAGGTGAAGCTGCATTGAAAGGTGTGATCCTAACACAGATACCTTTTGCAAGCTTTCTGATAGCCATAAAAGCATCTGGGAAAATATATACAAATGTAATCTATACATTCCAATTCATATTAAGAAATTAATTCTGTCAAGACTGCTATTTCATGGAGCGTATGCCTGTGGTATACCAGAACTCATTTTCCACCAGGCAAATGACAATGAGAGTTCCTAACATCAAAGCTATCCCACCAGTGATTATAGCAATTGCTAGGGAGTCTGTCACAGAATCACAGAATCCTAGGGTTCGAAGGGACCTCGAAGGATCATCTAGTCCAACCCCCCTGCCAGAGCAGGGTCACCTAGAGTACATCACACAGGAACGCATCCAGGCAGGGTTTGAATGTCTCCAGTGAAGGAGACTCCCCAACCTCTCTGGGCAGCCTGTTCCAGTGCTGTCAAGTATCACAACTCCTACCTGCATGTGGAGAAAACTGTTTGAAGAGCAAGATCTGAACTGCTAAATTAAAAAAAAAAAATATTAGTGGAAAGACGTCTAGACAGACACAAGGTGAACAACCCAGGAGGTGCTTCACCTGAAAAGGATTTGTTGGAGCACCAGACGAGTCAAGGTCAGGGAAGATGGCCCAAGCTAGAAAGATTCCACAGTTCCAGAGATGGGACATGAACTGTGGGGGAACATGTTCCTACCCAGGCCTCTCATGAGGGTTCAACCTTGGACCAGAGTAAAAGGTTAAAAAAAACTGCAGGAGAGACCTTCAAACTTTTATTGTCTGTGTCTGCAGAGACACGAACTGAACATTTCTTCAGAATGCTGTGCAAACTTTGTGAGTTTAAAGGATTAACTCTTACACAGCTAGAAACACAGAGAACAGGTTTAAGCTGTGAGGAAATCCAGTGCCAAGACAACCAGGCTGCAAGATGACATTTCAAAGAATGACAGGTAAATAATCTGCACACCCAAAGGGTGGCAGAGAGCCACCAGCCACCTCCCAAACATCAGGCAGCCACTCAGGGCTCAGAGCACACAGGGCACAGGGGACCAGGACCCAGTACAGCAGTTTGGTAGACTTCCAAACTGAGGGGAGAGAGGAAAGAAAAATACACAGCACTTGACTAGGGTTGCAAAACTAATGCTTTAATTGCTGGAGTTCATTAAGGTCCCTAGATGACAGGCATGGCATAAATGCTTGTTTCTATTAGTCCAGTTCCTGCTGTGCTCCCTTACTGTTCTTTCGTCACTCTGGCAGAGAAAGGTGTTGTCAAGCAAAGTGGCAGCTTACACAGCATATTATGCTGTGCTCTTCCCCACAGCACTTTTTGTGATTGTCATAAGAACTACAGTTGTTTGACTAACATAAGTAAGGCTGTAGCTTAACTCAATATGATTTCAAACTGACTTAAGGCATGAATGTTAACTAATGGTCATAGAGGGCTCATCAGTGCAGGGATTTAATGCCAGAATGAGGAAAGTTACAGAGACAGATTTGTGCTATGTTTAACAGAAAGTCTAAGCACAGAGATTAATGGGGGGACGTGCATCCTTTTACAAAACCAAACAAAGTGAAGTTAAAACCTGTCTGGTGTCTGACTATTAAACAGATGCCTTCTTAGAGCTCCATGCAGATGTCACTGAGAACCTGGCCTTTGGTTACTCCAGTCTGACCTATTTCTAACACAATTTCTAACAAGTAATTGTATTTGTAATGCCTAACCTTAAAAATATGTTGTTCTGAATGAGTAGTAATACTACATATTTCATCCGAGGAGTGCATTGCAAAAAAAGTTTAAATCAATACCTGTCCTCTTCCCTTCATCTTTCGCTTTAAATATGAACTTCCCCCTTGAAAAAGCTGTATTCCAGGACTCCTGGTTCAGGAATTTGCCAAACTACACACTAGTTCCAAGTCCATCTTGCCTGGATGTTCCCTGGAAGTTCCCAGTACAGGATGCTAAAGCCCAAGACCTCTCAAAGCCAGTACTGACCCTGACAGAGAGAAGGTTCTCCTGGACAGAGAATAAACACTACACAAGTCATTCTGAGGGCAGTAAAAGCAGACAGGAGATCCTTTCAAGTATTAAAAAAAAACACTGAAGAGGCAGCACGGAGCACTTGTAAGTTACTTTTGCTTTTCTCCTCTATCTTCATCAGCAAATAAACTCTGAAAAACTTTGCTTAAATGACTTCACACAGACATCACATACTCCCAGACATTCTGTTTCAGTAAGAGGGAAAATTTATAGCTAGATGAGTGGATGCACAACTAAATCGTAATAATCTGGATATAGCTAAAAATAGTAGACATAGGATGTCAAACTGAATTATCAGAGGTTGTTAAATACTCTGATTTAGTGCCTCTGTACACACACTCCACAGCTTCCTGCGTACAAAACATAAGCAATTGTTTGAACTACAAGTTAACAAGACTGCCTTTATTTCTAAAGTGAAATCAATCTTGTCAGAGTATCATTTTAATAGAGCAGTTACACCCCAGGTGTTCCTAACCAGCTCAACAGTAACTTGGTGCAAAGCTCACTGTGCTGAATAGATGCCAGCTCTTGGTTTACATACCTGCCAAAGACATCATCTGTAGTTTTATCACGCTGGGCTGTTTGATCCATTTTTACCGAGCAGTGTTTCACAGAAATGAAGGGAATTCCCCAAATCTTTCTGAGGTACTGTGTGTTAATACAGTCATAAATTAAATTCTTAACACCTTTTTTTTCTCTTTGTATTCTCTCATAACCCTCACACCCCCTACCAAATACTTCAGGATGCTAATTCCAAAGTGCTCCTTGTAACAGGCTTATGTAGTAGAAATAGCAGCTAGAGATAAATAAAGTGTTGGGGGTTTTTGCTGCTCCTGAAGAATCAACCCCCTGAACTGCAAGTGTTCACTTATTCTTCCACATACTAAAAAGGAGACCCAGTGATGTTACCAGCCAAACAGCTAACAATTCTAATGTTAAGCACCTCAGTCAAAGAAGAGCTATGTTCACACACTGCTGCTTATCCCAACACTGTCTCTCTATGGATACAAAACACAAGAGTAAACACACTGGAGAACTTTGATAATTAAAGCAAGGGAGAGGAAACTTCATTATAAAACACTTCAACATAGAAACATGATGTTTTTAGTTAAAAATAAAAGTCATCACTCATCAACTAGTTCTACCAATTTAACCTCTTTCTCTGTTAGAAAACATCTCAGACATGAGGGATTTAGAGTTCTTAACAATTGAAAATATCAATATTGTTAGTTTTGAAGAACCTGTCATCACACCTGCTGAAGCAGAATTGCACAGAAATGGTACTCTTGTTTTCAGTGTATGAACAAACTCATATTTTGTCCTACTGCTTGTGTTCAATGAAAAGTTATTAAACCAACTTTCCCATTTCTTCTGCTGGGGAGGGGAAAGAGCAATAGTGAACAGGACGAGATCAAGAAAGAGAAGAAAGAGGGCACATTTGGTTATTTTTTTAAAGAACAGAACTGTGGCAGTAAGAATTGCCCTTCAAACCAAATAAAAACCAGGCTTCTTGGACCTATAGAGGTGTACTTTTTGGAATAAAATCAGACTTCAACCATACCCAGACATTTGTCACTTTCACATTTGGATACATTATTTAAATGCAAAAAAAACACAACCAGAAACCTATGACCCACTTACCCATAAAATTTGCAGCAAACTGTAAACAGGCTCAAATTAAGAAACATCAGACCAAACTGTGAGAAACAATAGGAAATTGGAAGCAAACAAACAAAAAAAATCACTCTGAAACTGAATACTTGCTTTTTATCTATGTCAATTATTTTGATGTTTATACACATCCTCTTTTGCACTCTTATTTAGAGTTTACATTTACATGTCACTGTATTAGCTTCTAGAGATGCAGACTTCTGTTCAGACCAATTCTGCCAGAGCTAACAAAAATACCTAAAAAAATCTCAGCTCTTCAGCCCATGTTCCAACTACACAGTTTTATACTATTTTAATTTTAATACTATTAGCAATAGTTAATATGTAGCACATCTTGTGCTGGTTTTGGCTCGGATAGAGTTAAATTTCTTCATAGTAGATAGTATGGGGCTATGTTTTAGATTTGTGCTGGAAACAGTGTTGAAAACACAGGGATGTTTTAGTCATTGCTGAGCAGTGCTTACACAGAGTCAAGGCCTTTTCTGTTCCTCACACTGCCCTACCAGAGAGTAGGCTGGGCGTGCACAAGAAGCTGGGAGGGGACACAGAGCCAGGACAGCTGATCCCAATTGACCAAAGGGATATTCCATACTGCTCAGCAGTAAAAAGCGGGGGAAGGAGGAAAGGGGGGACATTCAGAGCGATGGTATTTGTCTCACCAAGTAACTGTTGCTGTGATGGAGCCCTGCTGTCCTGTAGACTACTGAACACCTGCCTGCTGATGGCAAGCAGGGAATGAATTCCCTGTTTTGCTTTGCTTGTGCACGTGGCTTTTGCTTCACCTATGAAACTGTCTTTATCTCAACCCACAATCACTTTTACCCTTTCAATTCGCTCTCCCATCCCACTGGGGGAGAGTGAGCGAGCAGCCATGTGGGGCTCAGTTGCCAGCTGTGGTTAAATCACAACACACATAAAAATGACTAAGCGATCAAATATTTCTGGAACTTTGAAGTAAGCAGCTATCAATTGCCATCTTTATCTACTACAATGTTTCATCTTTTTCCTTCAAACTGGCTCTGAAATGGATATGAAACAATATTTCATTATTTATCCATAGAATCAATAACATTTTTTGATAAATTATTAGATGTATTTGTTTTGTGCTCCACATTCCTCTTGCCACCCTCGTCATGTCAGAGTGAGGTTATCCATTCTCTGAAGGTAAAGTATCTGTCCAGTACCAAAAATATAATTCACTATGATTAATACTATCACTAACAAGAATTTGTTTTCTTGAAATAGCACCATTCAGAATAGCAGCTCAGATAAGGGTAGGATGGATTCTTATATCTGTATTACAAAGTGTCACAGATTTCGTTCACAGTTCTCCCCTTTCTGAAAAAGCATTAGGTGCATGATCCAGCATTGCCAAGATCAACCCCAACAGATGGATACTTTCAACCGAATCCCATAATTGTAAAATATGGGGACACTTGTTTAGGAGATGCCAGAATCTGACAGGAGAGCTTTGATACCTGTTTCATATATAACTGTTTTACAGCTTTTTTCCACAGTCTATTTCTTGCTGACCTCTGCTTCTCGTATAGCTATATCAATCTCCAAAAACCATCTTCTGTCACTATTACGTAGTTTCCTGTTGAATACTAATGAGACCAATGCTAGCATGTTCTGTGACTTTTCCATCAAAAGCTGCTTAAGTCTCCCAGTTTACAGTTTTGAAGTACAAGCACGTTCTAAGCAGCCTAAACAAATAGGTGTACCATTTGAAGAGTGCAGAAAGCTCTGCACTGCAAGCATGCTGAAACCCACAAATTCATATGCCTGAACACAGGCAACACATTCAAAAATTAAAAAAAAACCTCAAACAAAACATTAAAAGAAACAAAATCACAAACAAACAAACAGTTGAAGTTTTACCCTGTAATTTTTAATTTATGCTAAAATGTTAAAACTAAAGTATGCATTAAAAATTAAACCCATCATAGCACACCGTAGGAAATAAACAAGAGTTTGGCTTAAAGTTTATACTACAATGAGTTTTTTAAAACACTTCAAGGTAAGATGACAACAAGGGACATATCTTACAATGAAATGGGTAAATTTATTGAATCTTTTGGTAGAACTTACTTTTTTTTGAGAGAGGTTGGGGGGAAATTCGTTTAGGCATTCTGATTGGATTTTAGGCCCCTGTTCTGCAATTCCCAGCTCCCACCTGATACAAAACTTCTAAGAATGTGATAATGTCAAAATACAACAAAGGCAGAGTTTGTTTATTTTTAAATGCCACTAATAGGAGGAGATTTTTGTTTGTTTGTTTGAGGCTTGGCAAACTCAAGTAACAAAATAAAACGTTGCTGCCAGGAGGCTTAACCACATTAAAATAAAATTGAAAAAAAATTCCTCTTAATTGGCACTATTCGGTTCCTACGCCTTGTTTGAGATCTACCAAAACATAACACATTTGTGAGAGAGTTACCCCGAGACATACCTAAGACACCATATTCGGAAAGGGAGCTGTTGCACACGGTATAGGGGGCCTGCTGCTCCCAGAGGTGATTCATGGGAACACATGTTCTCTTGTCAACTTCTTGATCGTGAAGCACGTGGTGACGATGGCTGCGAATGGGCGTTGAAAGAAATTTATTAGCGAAACATAACTTTCAGCTTTAACAGAGCTATCTGCAAAGACAAACCATCAAAGCCATGTTCTAGAAAGCATACAAGCAACAGTTATCTTTGCTTTACAGAACACCCGGGGTTGGTAGAAACCTAGCAATACCATCACATGCTGAAATACAATTGCTGCACTATAAGGGCTTTCTGCAGATATCCAGGCTCGTTCTCAGGCACCCATGGAAGCTGAAAATACCTCATCACTAGTAGAACTGGGGGGAAGAGGGAAAGGGATGGGGAGGTTGTTGCTATAAAGTAGCCTGATTAAAGTAAAAAAATTAAACAACACAATAAAAAACAGAAGAAAGAAATCCTTATTAAAAACATTTCACTCTGCCTCCCTGGAAAAGTCTATTAATCTTTTCCTTAAAGCAACTGTTGTTTGTCTTTTATACAAAAACTTAATCTAACCTAATCTCAGCACCAAGACTTGAAGCAGTAGTATGCTCTTTCCTATTTCCATTCACATGCACCATTTACAGTTCTCTAGAACATCATTAATCAGCATTAGAATGGGGCACTGAGGAACACTACCAAAACACAGATGACTGAAGTAATTACTGTAATCCATTAACTCTCTGAGCAGACTAACTGAGTGAATCACACCAATATGTCCAACTTTACAACTGCTAACATAAGGACGGTTATTATTCTGGTAACAACTAATGTGTGTTGTATAGATGCCAACACTGAAGACTGATGGTTTTGTTTGCACTTCCCTTTGCAATAATGAATGCTGCAAAAGACCTCTGAAATGTATTTAGAAGTCAACAATATAAGGCCAGGAAAAGACAGCATCTTTGAAGAACAGTACATGGAGATGGGGAAAGTACACACACCAGACAGCTGCAAGGCAGAAATAATTTTTGCCACTGTCATTTTATTTTTGTCATTCAGCCAAAGACAGAAGGCCTAGCTAGGCGATAAGCTTCTTAAGCATGAAGTTTTGTGTTTCCCCAGCAAAAGGTGATTATAGGGAGCATAGATGGACAGCCAGAAACACACACACACGCAAATCAGACTTCGCTGTTGCACGATTGTCAGGTTTACTGACATCAAACCAGTACAGAATTCAAGTCTCTCTCTCTCTCTCTCCCCCCCTTTTTTCCTTTCTCCAGAGTATGTCTCCAAAACGAGAAGAGGCCCAACCTTTCTATCTGCAGCTTTATCTAGTGTCTATGGATAGTGCCAAGTACTGAATCAGGAAGAAAGGAAGCCATCACATTGAATACTGACAGAAAGTACCATTTTCTAGACAGCACTTCAGAAATTCCAAAATAATGAAAGCACTTCTATCATGTTGTTTTAACTATGTCAACACAGTATCTTCAGTTCTTCTCAAATTCTAGCTGATACTCCCTCTTCAATTAGTCCCAGACATTTAAGACATTATGTACTTCAAGGACTTCTGGGGTGAAGAAGGATCTTCTTAGTACAGAGAGAGGATAAAACAACATATGTTTTCTATATATTTGCAACGTGTTTTTTTCCAACAAAAATGCACTAGCATTTGCAAATGTCTTCAGTTGTTAGGGAAGTTGCTTATCTTTATTATAAACAACAGAAATCAAACCACAACTGAAAAAAGATGATCTTTTCTGAGAACTGCACCAGGTCTTAGATGTGCTTGTACCACAAGTTAACGTTTCTACCTGCTCCTCTAATGAAACGAGCCTGAACACAGTTTATCAGTCTAAGTCTTACACATTTCTAGTGTCATCTTCTGTTCAACAGGGTAGTTGAATATTCTCTGACTTCCTCAGGTCCAAAGCATTTTTTAAATCTTGTCCTTTATTGTTCCACTGTCCTATCACATCCATAACAAAAATTCACACCACAGGCACCATTTTGTAAATCCCACTACACATCAGGCAAACTCAAAACCCAGCTGTAAAGCAGAGCCAGATTACTACAAATCAAACATCTGCATTACCAGCTTCAGTCCTGAACTTCGCAAGAATTTATTTGAACGCTTTTTTACTCCTTGTGTAAAAAACTGAATAATAAAACCCAGATTGCACAGGAATCCTTAACCAGTCTTTGCCACCATGAATAGTTTTTGTTTTGAACACATTTCTTCTTTTTTCCCTATATTGCTGTGAGCACAACAATTATTTTCATCTTAAGCAAACAAAGAAAATCTGGACAATAGTTCTGGAAAATCCTCTTCCACTAGTGAGAGAACTGGGAATACAGAGAATCACTATTCTCAAGACAAGTCTGTATGTGTGTGCGAGACATGACTAAGCGCTCATCTGAAATAGGTGGGTAGGTTGTTAAACAATGAACACATTGTGTTCCTCTCCCAAGTAGATGCTCACCACTTTACAAGACCATGGTATTGACAAAAAGGAGGATGAGATATCGGGGCAGGGGGAAAGGCAGGAGGGAAGGGAATCTCCTCATTTTCAGTTTTGTTTTCAGGTCTTGTTTGAAGGATTTTGTTAAACTGACATTAGAATGGGAGCAAAAAGAAAAAAGCCCAAAAGACTGGGTACCTAATGAAGTTCAGCACAGAAACTGAGCACTGTACCAGAAAAGACAGGCACCAAGATTTATCTCTCTTTTCTGCAAGCATTCACAATGAAGCACAGTGCAGCTGCTAGTTCATTCACCCCCAGCAATGGGCTTCGCATCAAAGGCTTCAATTAAATACTTCATTAACATTTCACTCCACGGAGAATCAGGTAAGGCAGCAGAACTGTATATATTTTTACCAAGTGATCAGATTCTGTGTTCATTCATGCTCCATAGTCGTTAAAAGTCTCAGTACAAAGGATCTTGTTTCACTTAAAAAAGCCTTGCCAAGTGGCAATGTGTTTGTTCACAGGATACCCAAGTTCCAAGCAGCCACCAATGGCATGGTATTTAAAAGACTTCTGCAGCAGCAAACACCTCTCTTTTACTTCTCAGCAATTAGATGGATCGAATATGAATTTTTAGTTAAAAAGCAGAAAAAAATAATTTCTGCTTTTCAGCAAGAAAAGAAAGTATCTAAGACTGTTTGTTCTGTATAAAAACAATTCTTTAAAATGTTGTTTACAGCAAATTACGAGATTTGATTATTCTTGATTGCCAGAATCTGTAAACATCCAGATTGACAACGAATAGCCTCAAATTCCCCTTCCTCGTAGAAGACCATATTGTTTAAAAAATGTCAAAATGTTTCTTTAAGTATAGGACAGCATTTAACAGTTATCTCAGTACTTACCTAAATGTACCCCTCTCCACATCCTGTCCACTTAGTCGGACATGGATTCCTTCTTTCAGAAAAGAGCCAAAAGCCATGTATTCTGCTAAGGCCCAGTCAACAACCCTGTTTTTGGTCATTTCCAAGCGAGCTCTCAAAATCCGAGACAGTCCTACATTGGAATAAAGATCAGAAATCAATCAACGTACTTCAGAGGTATCTTATATTCACATTACTTTCACCATTCTCCTTCTGCACTGGCTAAGTGGAACACAGATCCTAATAGGGTCTACAAATTGTTCTTCTAGAACTGAACTGCTAGCAAAGTAAAAAAAGTCGCTGCCCAGGCAAAGGGTTGCATAATGCTCATACCTTGTTTTAGGAGAGTAACATTGGCTGTGTCAGAAACTACTGAGGGCAACTGTAAAAACTCATGGTGAGATTTATTTTCACATCTCCAACATCAAGTACCATTTTATAAGAGACTGAAATTATCAGTTATAGGGTTCATGATTTTTTTCTTCTCTTTTTCTCTCATTTTTTCTTGGCCATTTTTAGTGGACTTCTGGAGACATTACAAAGAGAAACAGGCTGGATTAATAAATACTATGAATATCATACAAATAGGAAAATGTAGCAGCTGCCAACAGATTTTGAGCTGGTAACCAAAAGCTGTTTTTTCAGTGAAGATTTTGTAACTTGGTAAATCAAAAGCGAAATTGCAACTCTGACTTTTAAATGGAATAGAAGTTCAAAGACGCACACGGGTGCTTCCAGCTTTGAGGCTATAAGCCTAGAGTATTCAGTGTCACTTGACTCATCTTATTTTCACATCTGCATTGAGGCTTTCGGCAAGCTGGCTTCTTTGTTGTGTTCCCCATTTTTACAAAAATTACCCTTGCTTTCTTTCCACATAAAACTATTGTCTCATTGAAATGATTGCATTTTAAGTAAAAAAAAAATCTTGACAAATTTCTCTTTAGAATATACACTAAACACTTGATAAAACAAAACAATCGTCCAATTGTTTGTTGAAAGACTGCAAGATATTAAGCTGTCTTGTTCTAGTGGAAGGACAAAGTACTTCAAAGGTGCTTTTCCTCTTCTAATTATCCCAAAATTTTCTCTTTCATGGCCTTTTAAACTGCATAAAAGAATCTAGCAGACAAAAGTTTGCTCTGAACCATAAATCTATCTTATATACGGGCAAGTGTTACTTAGTGTCTATGGTTAATCAAGTTAAAGAAAGACTGACTTACCCTTTTAATCAGAAAGTCTAATATTAAATATTATTGGTTGACTATAATTTCCAACTTATCAGTGTCACAACAAAGTGCACAAATGTGTAGAAGAGTTTTAAAGTTCATCTGTTAATTGTATCTGATCAACAAGCTTGCAATTGATGACTGGGAATGCCCTATCATCATTACTTGTAATAGTGTTTAATTGTCCCAAAGGAACACAAACACACGAACATGTACAGCAGACACACTTTATTCCTTAATGGAAAAGAAAGATTAGCCAGAAATTTTATCCAGAAAAAAAAAAAAAGCTATTTCTTCTGATCCCAAGTAAATTTCCTACCATCCAACAAAAGGAAAAAGATCCCTAAGCAAAGTGTCTCCGTGCTTCCCCATGGAATGAACATGTTATTGCTCCCTGCAGAGCTGCTAGACTTCAACCTGACCAGGGAGTAAAAGAACTAACTCAGAACTTTGACACAGTGCCAGGCACTCCCCAGTGAGACAAGCACATTTAAATTCTTACTTCAATAGATGCCAAACTAGGAATTTAATCTCTTCAGACCAAAAGCTAAGACTTTTTGAGAAAACACTAGATTTGTGCTATCATCAACGATAAATGCTAAGTTGAAAGAAAAACTGTGTCTGAATTGGCCCACACAGAGTCCATTCAGCTGTACTAAAATTAGCTTCATAATGTATCAGCAATGTTGCCAGGTCTGAAAAGACCAAGTTATATTCCTGAGTAGAAAGTTACCTAACTACAAGGAAAGTGTCTTAAGTGGACTTCAAATTACCACTGGTTTTAGCATTAAAAAAACAAACATTAATAGTGCTTCCTGAGATAGGTGCCTTGTTTCCCATTAAGTCCCACAAATGTGCTGCATAGCAGCAGCATTTTAAACAAGGACTTGAAGAATGAAGGCAGGTACTAATCTAATGTTACAAAGAGACTTTTACCTCCCTCAGAGGAAAATCTATTTTAATGAGGTAGGGAACAGAAGTGGTGTGATACTGAAAGAACATTATGCTGAGAACAAACAGCAGGACCTTAACTGTCTTGGGTAACGTTCTCATTGCCCAAGATAGGGTGGAAGAGTGAAAACAAGGTCACAGGCCTCTTTGGGAAATGGTCCAACAGCAACTCAAGTATCTGAGCAAGAAAAATAGCCACTAGGAGAAACAGACTCCAACTGACCTGCGTGTATTTTGAAGTCTTTGACTGGCACTGAACTAGCTACATTGCCAATGTGAGTCAGCAGGTCTTCTGAAATGCCAGTTGGAGGACAAGACATGCTCTTGGGTTCTCCATCCACGTTAAAGAATCCTGGAAGTAAAAGATTTGGTGAGATGTTCAAGGATTAAGAGATATCTACACTATCAACAATTTCTTTAAAAACTCGCAACTCTTGAAAGACTCACAACTCTTGAAAGTAGCAGCCTAAACCCAGTTCTTCACCTTTCATTGGAAGACAATTTTGATTGCATGACAACAAAACCTGATCTTACAGGCACACAATGATCTGTTTTGTTTCTGCTCTCACTCCCTGTGAAGTCCAATTATGTGGGCAGAGGTAGCCAATAAAAGACACATGGCACCTCAATCCCTCAAAAACAAACAAGAAAACAGAGCATGAGACATACTTCTTCTTCCTGAAGGCACAGACAGTTAACATTACAGAAAAAACACTGCTCTGCTAAACTGAAAAGACGTCTTTTTCAAAGTCACACCTTAATTTGCATGTTTTTCTTAAGAAAAGCATCTCTTTCAAGTTGATCTGGCAAAATGTTTTTACTATTAACAGGCGCAGAACAAAGGTCACATTTTATTTTAAAGAAACACTGTCTGATAAAAAAAACATTAAAAAGAGTCCAAGAATATGGACTCAAAATAAAAGCACAATAATATTAACACTGGGATAAGTGAAAGGACACTTCTTACCAGGCCAAGGTGAATCAAGCCAGTGCTTGATATGTAGGATCTTGTTATCCTTAGATCTAGTATATGCTTCTTCACATATTCTATCATACTTCGCAATTTCTTCCTGTACAACAGAAACTTCCTTTTAAAAACAGATAAACATAACACCTTTGTATCTTACTGATGACACCTACCATTCAGTATAATAAAAACAGTTATTGCACACCAGTGATTGCAAACAATTTCATTTTATCTAGGATCAAACTGCCTTCTAGAAACATGCTTACCCACATCACTCTAAATAAATTATTTAGTTTATTGCACAGGTGTTACAGAGGAGAGTATCAAGAGCTGAACTTGCAAGCAGTACTCTAGAATGAGACAGAACTGAAGTATCAAACATAATTTACAGTCATACTTCTAGGATCAGCATTATCCAGCTTTCATACTTCAGGATACAGAAACTACTAAAGACTGGAAAAGAATCTCCTAGAAAACTAGTCTGTCTAGGAGAGTTTAGCTAAGAATCTGCTGGCCACACCCATCAATGGCAGCAGATAAAAAAACATACTCTGTAAAGGCAAAACAGCTCTACAATGTCTGTGCACCAATTCAAACCCACACAAGTTACTGAGCTAGCTAGCCTTTAAAGTAATTAACCACAATGTTGAGCTCAGTCTGTACAGCAAAACATCTATCCAAGATTCTGGATCCAGTCAAAGCCTGCGCCACTACTAGCACGCTCTTACAACAACTCAGGATAGCTAGTTCTGCAGGAGCTGTGACCATTCTTGGGGATAATAGAATGCACCTACACAAACTGCTTTTTTGTCAGTCTGCAATACTGTGCCACTACACAGCCATACCTTCTCAGATCCTTTGTTGCATCTGCACCCTACACATTCACTTTCAAAAAGATTAAGGTAAAGACCAAACCAGCTTAATACAGGCACCAGACTCCACAATTCATCCTTCTGGAGTATTTCAAATGATCTATGAACTTAGTTGAATTACCGCAAGAAAATAAAAAGGTTAAATTTATTTTATTGCATTATTGCTGGATACAGGCCTGTCAAGGTTATCAAGATGAAGCCATAGTTATACATATGAACATTCAAATACTGTCTTACTGCTGAATCAAGATTCTAGAAGTGAAGAACAGCTGGCAAATGCCTCCATCTTCAACATTCACATATGATCACATTTACAAATCTCAGAACTGTGCAATATATATAAATTTCTTCACAACACTTTCAGTCCTTTTGTTACAACAATACTATCTATTTTACATGAAAATCCAAAACAAATTGAATCAGAAAGTGCCAAAGGGTGAAGACTTATCACAGTAATGAAAGGAACGCTTTTAAGCGGACAGCATACAGTGACAGTTGTGTCTTCCTACTGACAGCTTCTTAAGTTCCCTTTAACTCTGTTGACATGTACCTCAAACTCCTGCAGCGTTACAGTCCCATCTGCAATCAGTTTGTCAGCATACTTCTTCAGCACCGGCACCTGCTTATGAATCTGCTTGTACATTAGAGGCTGGGTGAACATCGGTTCATCCATTTCATTGTGCCCTCTCCTACGATAACAAACCTACAAAGGGAAAGATTGTTACTGCTGGTCAGGAAAAATGTAAAATGATGTCTTTCCATTTCATAGTTCTACAGAGATTTTAGGAGGTTTATCATATAAAAAACATTTATGGATTCATGTGAGGCTGCTAATTCTTTGTTTTTTTAAAACAAGAAACTAAAGGCCATTAAAATCAAAACATGTTTCTTGACAAAACACGTTTCTTCTAAGCCACAGAAAATAAGAGAGTAGCACACAACACACAGAATGAAAAGTTAAGAAAATCAAGCCTTACCAGGTCAACCACCACATCTTTATTGAATGTGTTTCGCCATTCTGCAGCTACACTGCACACATACATCACTGCTTCAGGATCATCAGCATTCACATGAAAAATGGGGGCATTGACCACACGAGCAACATCAGTAGGATATGGAGATGAACGGGCCATACGGGGGTCTGTGGTGAAGCCAATCTAAAAATTCCAGAAACTCCCATTAAAATATGGGTATCTCACTCCACTTTGTTTTGAACACTTGAGATTTTCATTTAACAGTCATTTACACAGCAATAGTATTAGCTTTTCAATTTGGCTAGCTAGATTCTTTTTGCTCCCTTACAAACAAAACAAAGCAAACCTAATCCAATTAAGTGATATAAATTGAATGAAATAACTGTAGGTGATGAAATATTATCCACTCAAGAGTTGCCAGATACTATGATCATTTTCAGGAACATCCTAACTATTCTAATAGACAAAGGAGACAATGCACCCAGCTAATAACAAACAAGAACAAAAGCAATAGAGTAGCAACTGTTCAGCAGACAATTTGATAGGAAAACGCTCTACTTGTTACCTGGTTGTTGACCACAACATGGATAGTACCATTTGTGGTGTAGGATGGGAGGTCACTAAGATGAAACGTCTCATAAACAACTCCTTGTCCTGCAAAAGCAGCATCCCCATGTAATAATATGGACATAACCTAAGAGGAAGGATTATACACACATATCCACACATACATTAGAAAGCAGAACTACAAGGTAAGCTTCTCAGCAGGATTTCTTTGTTCTGTATTTCTGTAGTGCTTATAAAGCACAACTGTATTTTTATAATAAACCATAGATTTGTCAGCATTCTGTTGCCCTTGCTCAGTTTGCAAATGAAGGGAATTTTTAAGCCTACTTCTCAAAATTACCCTTGAGGCACCATGTCAAAAACCTTATATACTCAACAGGTGATACATCCCTTTTGTGAAGGAGGAAGAGAGGAAGACCCTGTAATACAAAACTACTGGAAAACTATTTTTATTAAAACTAATATGAAAAAATACCAATACGAGCTACTATATTAAAAAGTCTTCACCTTTTTCCCTGCTGTATCCCCTCGATAAAACTGTTCAGCTTTTGTCTTCCCTTGCACAACAGGATCAACTGCTTCCAAGTGAGAAGGGTTAGCCATCAGGGACAGAGTGATTGTCTTGTTTGTTGCTCGGTTGATCCTCTCATGGTACATTCCCAGATGGTATTTTACATCCCCAGATCCCTAACATGCAAGATGTAGTCACAATTCAGGAATGTCATTCATATCAGCTGCATCTGATTAACTACACCTAAAATTTGTGCTCTGGTTCGAAAAATACATCTAGCTAATTGTACATCAATACGCACTATGGGTTTGACACCATAATTTCAAATCGGAACACTTATTATCTTAGTGTCACTATCCAATACTGGATAAATATATACAGAATATTGATACTAAATTCATTTCTATGAAAAAGATGCTTAGAGATTACAAACTCGGTCAAATAACCTGAAACTTACTTATCTACAGTCATTCCTAAAACACCTTCTGCACACTAGTGGTATAGTATAGTCTTGAAATTTGTCCAGAAATTTCACCAAATCATATCCATCAAACTAGAAAAGAAGGCAATGCATTTCAGCAGCCGATAATGCTATTTTCATAATAAACATGACCAAAATGACTAAAAACTACCTTGAATGTTGACACCTCTATATAGATCTATTGAAGAAGCATCTTACCTCATCAGCTGCTTCAAGTTTGGGATCAAACTGACAGAAGATCTGCTCCAGCTCTTTTCGGATTACATTAGCCAATACATTCAGCCTACCTCTAGAAAATTCCAAACAAAGTTATGTCTCAAAAATGGTAATAACAGAGCTAACAGCATAAAACTTATAAAACCAGTAAGTCATTTCTGTCAGAAACTTGCAAGTAAGAAGTTAATTTCAAACTTTTGAACCTGAGACTTTTCATCCTACCCTTCTCCTCCCATTGCAAAGTTCCTCCAATACATTCCCACAGATGTTTTATAACACCTAGTTATCCAATATGAGCAATGAATTTTGTAGCTATCTAGCAGTTTTAACATGATGACAATAATAATTAAGGCAGACTTCAAAAGTAAGTTTGACGCTATCTCACTAAGCTTTCTCAGTCTAGACTCTATGCAATGGGATACCATGGCTGCTACCACATTTGCTTGCAGCTTCAAAGTACACTGAACAGAATTCTGCTAGCATTTACCTATGAAGCTGGTAAATGCCTCTCACTAGCAGGTATTTGTTAAAGTTCTGCATTCCCATTACTCACTACAACCAACTCTTGGTACTCTAGCTTCTCTAACACCAACTTTGTTAATAAAATTCTACAACTCAAAACTTGTTTTAATAATAAGTCCATTCGTTGGGAGTTTCCCATTGACATTACCTGTGAGGCATCCCCATTATAACATATTCAATTCCCATTTCACTGGATTTATCAATGATGGTCTTAAGTGCAGGAATCATTACTTCACATCCTTCCAAACCAAATCTCTTTTCAGAAGACCACTTGCGAGCAAGGAAGTCTTCAAATCTTTGCCAAAAAGAAACCCAAAAAAACCAAGAGTGCTTGTATTAAGGTAATGTAGGAAATACTTATTGTCAAATATCTTTTAGCAAATGTAACGTAATTACATTGTTCTAAAACATCTGTGAATACATGGTTTTAGCCTCTGGAAGCAAGTCACACATAGGGAGGAAGACACAGGAGAGAATTAAGTCTTCTTTCTCCTGCATCCAAGAAGAATTTAGCAGGAGTTTGAAACAATTCAGACAAGAATAGTCTCCACCTCGGCCAAATTCAATTCCCAAGTTAAACTCTGCTCCTTCCCACGTACACAAAATGTATACTGACCACTGGCAAGGCAGAGCAACAGCAAAGAAATCTTGTAGAAATACAGTTGGAAGCACCCCTGTTTCATAGGTCCTATTCAATGGCTGTGCTCCTCAGACCATGTGAAGTAACGGCTGGTAACGTGCCAAGAACTAAGACACTGGTATCTCTGCCTCAGCTGCAGGTGGAGAAAGATGTCAATCCTTGACAGCTCTATATTCTTTCATTCTTTAATGCATTTGGGCCAGAGGCAATGGGAGTAGTTAAAAAGTACCTTTTCAAACGCTGAAAGGATTATATGTTGTAAAGCTTGGAGATACAAAAGACAAAGAAAATACATCTTTATGAAAATAACTGTATTGGTTACATCATCTGTGCAATGTCTCAACTCATAACACTGCCATGGTCCATTAATAGTCAGCTTATTCCTCACTTAGAATGCTGACATTCACCTCTTTAGATTGAAGTCCTAAAAGCAGTGAGATGAAGAGTTGCCAAAAGACTCTCCTTAGATCACCCATCAATAGCTTCACAATTCAGGCATCTAAGCAACAAGCCAGACCCTCAGCTGAGCTATGCTGTCAGAATTCCTCAGAGAAGTCTGCAGGACTATGCCAGTTTATACAAACTGAAAGTGGGATCTCGCATGAATAGCAAGTCCTACAGCACAAATCAAAGTGGTGGTTGTACATGCTGTTTTTCTTCTCTTTGCAACTGCAAGTTAAGCCAGCATTGGACAGGCAGAAAGTTCATTATTTGAGGCAAACTGCCACTAAGTGTTCAGAACTACAATATTTCAGAGTCACATCTTGCAACTCCCCCATGTGCCACTGTGAGTTCACAAGGGCTGGCAGCTCATTGTCATTGGTCACTGCATGTGTCCAATACCCAACGAGGAGCAAGTCTTATGAAAGATGGTTGCTCTCACAAGGATAATCTAGAAATGCCTGACCCTGCACAGGCTTAAGAAAATGCTCAGATTGGACTACACAATCAGGGTCTAACATGTTTACTACCTAATGCATACACTAAGCAGCTCAACCATACACAATAAGTGTTTTACAGGAGGAAGAGTTAAAAATGACCCTTTGTTCCATAACCTATCAGTGAACACCACAAAGGAAGGAAATCCTACCTTAAAATTCAGTTTCAAGTACCTGAATTATGTAGTACTTGGAATGAACATTTTTGAAAACGGTATTCTTGAGCAGAACGATGACTATCTGCTTTACAAAGTCACAACTCTCAAGAGCACAACCAATTTTCCACCAAACCATGTTTTTTTCCTGACCATTTTCAGACAAAAAAAAAGCATGGTAGAGATCGCTGAATAGAAATTTATGTAAAAGCTTTTTATTCCATTTTCAGCAGACAATTAATCCAGCAGAAGATGAACGTTCAGCTCTTTTATCCTACTAGAAACCTCAGGTCTTTTCACAGCTTAGACAGGCAGGAATAAAAGCACAAATTCTTGTCTCAAGATAAAAGGTGATGGTTCATACTGAGGGATTGTTAAACAAACTTACTCAAGTGCAATATTCATTTAACAATTAAGTGACTTCTTTATTTCTGTCTATATGAAACTTTTAACCAGACAAACAAACTTGCTATAATATTGGCAAATAAAGTCCAGCAAAAATATCTTCCAGCACTTCCAACGAGCATTTTTTAAGTCTTTGAGCACAGAAGCTTAATCAAAAAATGTGTCCCTGCATATCCTTTGATAAACACAAGAGTTAGAGATTTATAAACTGTTTCAGAGTGTAAGAACAGTAATAAATCTTGTGTCTGAGAAGACAGTCTTGTTCTAGGGGTGAGAGGGTAATTCAGTCTCTGGGATCACAGTATTTCCATATGGATAGCCACAATGGGAGCAACCAATAAGCTGTTTTCAAACATGCTTTCAGAGACCAAAACTCCTGCTGCCAGGTCATGCAACAGTACAGCACATCTTGGCATACCTCAAAAGGAAAAGGGCAAAAACAGGACTTGAAATCACATTGTGCCTCTCCTATCCCACCCCATCTTAGCACAGCTTTCCAAAGAGACTGTTAGCATCCTGGCAAGTCAAACAACACTCATGACAACATTTCATCCATCTAAAAATTCTCCTTGATCTGACTGTTAGGATGGCTTCCTTTCATCACGTGCTGCTAGAAAGATGCACAGCAGACAGAATACAACAGAAGATCCGTATCCAATGGCATTCTGACACCTATTTTCTGAAACAGGTTATAAATCTTCAACACAGATGCATATTATTAGTCTTCTGAAACAATTTTTTTACCAGTTTATCTCTGAAAGCCAAGGAAAACATTGCCAGATATGCCACTAAAGGCTGCCCAAGTGTTACAGAACACAACCTGCCTTTTAAGAAAATTGAATATGTGAAGTCATTACAGACCCCGACACACCTCACAGCACAAACTTTCCTTTGATATCACAGCCAGGTTAATTACACCCACCCTTAGACTCTTCACTTCTATTTCAGCAGACAGACCACAGTAGCATGCCACACCAGCTTATACCAAGCAGTCACAGAGCAGTTTCCCAGCACCACCACAGCGTACCTCATGGAGCGCACCAGCCTTGCCAACAAAGTCCTTTTTTCCTCATTAGTAAACTTCATAACTCCCGGTGTCTCAAACTTCTGCCGGATCCACTGGCACTGCTCCACATCATTGATGAACATAAACTCCAAGCCAATGTGTTGGCAGTAGGTATTCTAGGATGTGAAACCACCCACACAGAAACTTCAGGATTTAATGGGCCATGAAGAAACAAATATACTTTTTCAATTGTATTTTCTGTGTATATTACTCTTTTGAAATTTGCCTTCTTCCTCTTCCACTATTATCTTCCCCATTGTAATTCTATAAGCAAATAAATTATTTTACTGAATCTAGTTTTACACCAGAGAGCTTCCTCTACACAGTAACATTTCAAAATTATTAATATGGGATATTCTCATTTAGCAATACATTTAAAGTAGGCCAATAAACCTGACTTAAACTGAGCAGTGCATTTCATCTAACCTGCTGTTCTTAGAGGCAAAATAGAGACTTTTCTTTAGATGCACGAGCAAAGATTTCAAGTAATTTATCAAAATTTACCCTGTCCTTTTTAAATGTCACCTGAAATCAAGCAATAAAGAAAATAAGAAGACAGCTATGAAGTCTCATGTAAATTATCTGGTAACTGTCAAGTCTCAGAAGACTGGAAATCAGAAAAAGAATCAAAGCAGCTGAGACCAGAGAAAGGACAGGGAAAAATGCAAAGACACTTCAGAAATTTTACCTCCTTGTTGCACTTTTTTTCCTTTTTCTGACCTTCAAAAGAACATTTCACCAGAAAAATTTGTCCAGAAAAGTCAACAGAAGTAAGAGCTATCGTGAGTTTGAGACAAAACCACTCTGAACACACAGTATATCCTCCCTACTGCCTCTAAAAAGGAGTTTAGTGTGAACTTCAATGAAAAAAAAAATAAAATCCAAAGCTCTGGAGACAGGAGGGAAACCTGAGGGTTATTTCTCTTCAATAAAATCAATTCCTTGAGGCTTTTAGATTTTCCTGTTGATTTTGCCCGTTTCTTCGCACATTACAATTTTAAGGATTATCTCATAAACTGTTGCACAGACATGCTAGAGTGCAAAAACCAAAAAGCAAATAGAGCTCAAATGCACAACAGAGATGATGTTGCTTAACAACTTAACATACTTCAGCTAAGCTGAAGTAGTAGTCAAACATGCAAGTCAGCACATTCTCTCACACTTGCAACAGGTCAAAGGCATGAACTTTTGACTAATATCTCAGTAATTATTTTTATTTTTACATTCTTGTAACTCAGTTTCATGCTTCATCCTTTAAAATATCTCCTAATTATATTTATTCATTTAAATTATTTTTGCTTTAAATAATTTTAGCTTTGATGACTTCACATGGCATAATCACACACCTGACAGATAATAAACTCTAAAAAAAGGATTGGGGATTGAAGACAAGGACTACCCCTATCTACAAGCTACAGCTGGGCTTTCATGAATTTGGTACCTAGTCCCTGTATTTCTACTCAGGTAAAAGTCTCACTAAAGCTAGAGCTCTGAGAGATTACTGTATGCAGAGGTGTTTTATTGGTAGCACACACTGAAAAGACAAGTTCTAAAGGCTCTACTCCTTTTAAACACCACCAGTTCTGTACAAAACTAGGGCCCAAATTAGTACACTACCATATTCACCTCTTTTACATTAATCCTTAATCTATGCATTTCAGATATCCAGGTAATGAAACTAATAGTGCTGCCATCTCTGGAGACAGCACAAGGGCTATTTTAATGTAATTTTAATTCTTTATATGGTCTATTAATAATTGATAAATGATAAGTTTTTTGAGACTGCCAACTGGAAAAAGTTCACGCCTGTTTGGATTAAAACAATCACAAATCAAAAAACCACCCCACTGACCTCCAGCCGTTTTATGATCTCTCGCAAGGAAAGACTGTTCTCATTTCCTCCTATGAAGGTGGTTGTAGGCAGCTGAAAGACTTTGTCCAAATCTGATTCATGCAAACCATAAAATCCTACAACAGGTACATTATCGATTTGTGAAGCAGGGCAGGACACAAAAAGGAAAGCAGTTATTGTTTCTCAAACCACTATGAATTAAGTTTAATAAAGCAATATTAAGAAAGAAGGTACCAGATTAAAAACTGAAAGTGTGAATATTTTAGGGGCATCCATCCAATGCACTTTGATCTGGATTTTAAAATGAAATGTTTTAATTAAGTAGTTATTGTTTGATTAAAAGTACCAAAACATTCTTTCTTACATGCTTGGATAAAACAACTGACATTTAAATCACCCAAAACTTTTTATATTTTTGCATATTAGCATATATGCCACCAATTCTCCACATTATATCTTGCACTTCACTGTTTAGTAAAATAACTAACTCTAATGGTTGGGATTTCTTTCTGCTCTATCATGAGCAACAAACACAGTAAGAACCAGTTGGTTGGAAGCATATACTAGATTAACTTATACAACATTGATAGACTAAGAAAATACAGAACACGTTCTATGTAATGCTGTGCAAACACTCTGTTAGAACTTCCAAGGTATCCCTATTCACCCTCTTTCTCTTCATAGGGAAGTTAGTTTGAAATAGCCATGTAATGACCTGTACAGCTCTATTTCCCAACTGGTGACCCTATTTATAAATTAGACAGATTTACACATATACACACCCCCCAGCTAAAACAAAGGCTTGTTTACGCATATCATCCCATCTTGATTTATACATATCTAAACTTGTTCTGGCTGAGAGCATAGTTTAAGAAAACACTTTATTATGCAGTTTCAAAAGTAAAAATACACAACAAACAAAACAAAGACTGGTATCAATGCAAGTTAAAGGCTTTGCGTCCTGAAGTTTAACCTAGATCTATTAAATGAAGAAAGGAAAAACAGCTTCTTACAATTCTGAGAAACAAATGTATAAAACTTACAATACACATTACATACAGTTATACAAATTTATATATACATAAAAATTTTATATGCGTGTGCACATGTAAAAATATATTTAGAACTAAAAAAGGCTTTTCCTTTTTTAATTTTGAACCCTTTATCTTGGTTCCAGATAAGCTGCAGGCATCCACATTACCAATGATATGACAGCCTGCACTTAACTCTTAAATCAATATATAATAGTGCTCCATATTCCATGTTAATTGAATTTGCTGAAGATGAAAGCAAAGAAGCAATTTAAAGATGAAATAATAAAGGAACTTAGCATTTAGAGTTGAAGTTAGGCCATAGGTACTGTAATAGATTTTTCCAGCACAAAATTAATTCTGGTTTTCTATAACACTAAAAAAAAAAGGAAGAGACACAGAGGATGATAGGGGCTTTAGTGTCATTTAAAACAAAGCTGTGATAACATCCTATGTTATTTTTTTCCTTCACTGATTTTCTCTCAGACTTCACCAGCTCTTCATGCTCTGTCATGCAAAAACCAGAACATGTACAGGAGTGATTTGGCACACAGGGAACATCTGTGCTTTGCACTGCAGCACTGCATATTTACTGAAGCATCACTTCTTGTTTAAAGAGATACAACCTTACTGAAATCCAGGAGTTCCTGAAAGCAATTCTGTAACTTGAATCATGCAGTAGGCACATCTGTAACTAGCTGCATTTTCAGAAGTGACTCCCAGAAGAAACTTCCTACCAAAAGGTTTCTCAAAAAAGAAACCAGAAGACAGGACAAAGAAAAACTAAACACTAAAATACTTTCTATACTACCAGAGACCTTTTGTAAGTTTTCTGCCTGGAGCAGTCAAGGATAGGCATCATTTGAGATCTTTCTCCTTTTTGCTGTGCCAAGACTAGGTTAGAAATTCTGTTTCCCCTCACAAACCAAAATATCACCTCAGTTACACTCTCAAGCACATCCCTACCCCTTGTTCAGAGGTCTAGCACATTTTTCCTATGGTCATGAGGGCTTCAGTATGAGGCCCTAATGTATTTTCTAGTAGGCACTTTCCTTTAATTAAAGCTGACAAACTTCACAGAGAACCCCTGATTTGTGTAAACACGTCCCTATTTAGTCTTAAGCACTCCGCTGCCTAGGTATGATGAAGAGTCAGAACTGTTTCTTTCCCTACCACCAGAAACAGAAAACACAGCAGCAAAGAGGCAGTAGATTTACTTACAGTAAAATTAAGCAGAATGTGTTTTATCTACAACTTGCACTATGGTTTATGTCTGGTCCAAAAAGCTTCCCTACATATCAAAGGAAAATTGATGCAGTGTCTTTATCAAGTACAAAACTACCTTCTAAACATACCAGGTAGATTGAAGAGTAGAGAAAAATGCATCAGATGTTTTCTTATTCAAGCACAGAGGAGCAAAGAAATTGATCAGCACGATTTCTCAGACATGACCTCTTCACAATGAGCGCAACCTTTCCAGAAGCAAATCCTAATGTGTTACACACTTCTGGCAGTAAACTGAAGCGATCACCTTTGGATTATATACACAAGTCAAGAATTGTACACCTTCCATGTTTTTTTCTGTTAACTTCAAACAGACTTTTTCAAGTTATGCATAAGGAATTGGCATCAGAGGCTAGAATCCGTACTTGGTATGAAATCTATCCTAAGTTCCTCTTTCCAGCATTTTGTTCATTGCCCATTTTCCTATTGACTAGCCTTCAAATGTCCCTAGCCAAAACAAGCACCAAACATAAATAGTATAAAAGTAATTCAGATTACCAGAATCTTGGCCTAATGTATTGATTAGTATTATTTTCTGGTGTAGTCCAAAACCATAAGATTTGGGGTTTTTTATAAAGTGTTTATAATCATGATTTGTCAGAAGGTGAATTCACAGGAACCTGACCTGTGATCTCGCAGTAGAAATTCCATTGTCCTGAAATCTGAGCCTCCTTATATATGCTCAAAGAAACTATTACATGATACCAGCAAGCAGAAAAGGTGGAAGCTTCCCTGAAATTATTAAATCACCTCAGCCCAATGAGACAAGAGACAAATGACCGTTGCAAATAAAAAGACACACAGTGTACACACCAAGTTTATCGATTGTAGTGATTAAGTCAGATGGAACAAATGAATCCAAGTCTGCATCCAGAATTCCAAGGGGATCCAGCTGAGCCACATGATGGCCACGGATCTGAAAAAGGAGAAAAGTGAGAGATAAATGAAATCACACTAAGAAAAGTCAGACAAAGGGAAAAAGTCACTGATACCTCTCTGTAGTATCTAT
The DNA here is from genome assembly GCA_013398125.1 of Aegotheles bennettii. NCBI lineage: Eukaryota > Metazoa > Chordata > Aves > Caprimulgiformes > Aegothelidae > Aegotheles > Aegotheles bennettii. The sequence continues at coordinate 200 of VZRW01012593.1, read as the reverse complement.
GTCAGCCATGAAGTCAAATGAGCAAATACCACTAAAGTCATGATAGGGTCATATTTCCCAAGATTTCCCATAAAACCAGCAAATATACATTATATCTCTGGATATGTATACTACCTCTATTAAAAACTGCTGAATACACTTCAGAGCATCACCTTTATTTTGTGTGACATACAATTTAAACTGAAATCACAGAATCACAG
>VZRW01012584.1:0-15851 GCA_013398125.1 Aegotheles bennettii | reverse complement strand
TCGGGGAGCGCTGGGAGGGAGGCCGGGGGGGAATGGGGCAGGGTGCATTGCCCAGCGCTGGGGGCTCTGCTGCTCAGAAGGTGCCATGTTCTCCTCAGCCCCTGCAGGCTGCGTGCAGAACGTGTTGTGTTTCTCACGTGGCCGTGCTGAAGGGGATTTCCCCATACTCGGGCCACTTTAGAAGCTTTCTGCTCTGCAAAAGAAAACACTCCTTAATCCCATTCAGGACCTGGGGGTGCACTCTGTGCACCTCCTGTGAACATCTGCTCATCTTCTGCCTGCTTTTTTGTAATCTCTGAGCTTCATCTGGACGCTGCCCAGGCCCCAAAGTGCATAACTTTTATTTTTACACAGAATACACAGAATCCTAGGGGTTGGAAGGGACGTCAAAAGATCATCTAGTCCAACCCCCCTGCCTTTTTATTCCTTTCAGATTATTATTTACTGAGTTGTGTGTCTCTAGGTGATTAATTTCCATTTCTCACTCCAATTGGGAACTGGGCTTTCTCATATATTGAGTAGTTCTAAATAGATCACTGATAGTTTTTTGTTTTGAAGTATAGCTACAACTTGCACCCAGTTCAGGGCAACAGTAATTTGTGGTGGTGTAGCTGTATCTGCTGGGTCATCAGACTGATTTTTGGTATTTATCTCCATGTGCTTCCATTTCAGTGGAGTAGAAGCTAAGCAGCCCAACTCTGCCATCAGGAAATGTGTTCGAGTCCAGTTGATCAAGAACGGCAAAAAAATCACAGCTTTTGTTCCCAACGATGGCTGCCTGAACTTCATTGAGGTAACTCCCGTAGGGGATCTGCAGGTGGTGGTGCCCTGGAGTGAAGGGAGGTGTGACTGACAGATATGGGGAGTGGTTGCACAAGGGTTCATGGCCCTGTGTCACCTGCAGTGGCAGAGCCACTGGAAAACATGAGATGCTTCTGTACCTTCCCCTCCCTCAGCACAGCCAGTGCTGGGCTGTGCTGCTGCGAGCTGAGGGACATCATCCCGTCCTGTGTTCCCTTCCTCTGAACACCACGGGGGATGGTGGTCCTTCTCAGTCTGTCAAAAGCCCTGTTATTTGTACCTGTTCCTTACATTTGGTCACACCCCAGGCTTCCCGACATTCCCCATTCGTGCCGTATACAGAGGTGTAACATCCATGGGTTTGTAACCACGTGGTTTGTCCTTGCAGGAGAACGATGAAGTGCTGGTTGCTGGCTTCGGTCGCAAGGGTCACGCTGTTGGTGACATCCCTGGGGTTCGCTTCAAGGTTGTCAAAGTAGCCAATGTGTCTCTGTTGGCTTTGTACAAGGGCAAGAAGGAGAGACCAAGGTCATAAATGGGGATTAATTTGCCAAGAAAATCAATAAAATCTTTGATTGGGAAAACTTCTGTGCTTGTTATTTAATGCAAGGCCTATGATTCTTTGATGTGTGTCTGCAAGTGGCACCTTGGAGATGTTGGGGTGTGCTTGCTTTTTCGTGTGGGCAGCCGGCTCATCCTCCTGCAAGTGCTCTGCTGCTGGAGCATCTCCGTAAGGAGGTGAGCTGGGAAGCACTGAGTTCCCAAACACACCTTTGTGCTGTCTGCCAGGAACATCAGGTTACTCGGGTGCATCTGGTGCTTGGTGACCATCTCTGGTTGCCACCACCTTCCTTCAGCCCAGCAGCCAGAGTAGTGACTTCTGGATGGCCTGACACAGCTCCAGGGCCTCTGACCCCATGGAATGATTTCTGGGGTAACCATTTGGTGTCACAGCCCTGGTGACTTCCAGGGGCTGCTTCAGGGGAGGTGTGGGGTGAGGAACATGTTCACCACCACATGGTGCTGAAAGCCACGTGTCCCAGTTTCCCACATCAGCCTTGGTCTGGAGTGGGCACTGCTGGGTGTTGGGATGGAACACAACTCCGCACTCACAGAGGTGCCAGGCAGCAAGCTTGGCAGAATTCCTCTGTGCTCTGAGGAAAAATGAGTTGCTTTTCTGGAGCACAGGATGATGCTTTGGACACTGGCAGCTCAACTGCTGTACAACCATAGGCCATTGGAGTCCTGTGTGTTTTTTTCAAGGACTGAGATATTTATTACTCCCTTGTTTCTCACCTGTCCAGTGGTTGAGTGTAGATACCGCATGAGATATTGGTATTAACTAATAAATACTGCACAATCCAGAACTTAATGAAGCTGGGTCTTGTTTAGAAGAAGCAGATCACTGCTGAGTGTCACTGGAATTTTATCTTCAGTTCTCGTGTTGGTCACAGAGCCCTTCCCATAGGAACTGAAATAAAACCTCTCACTGCTGACTTTGGCCAGGAGAACCCCGGTGTTTCACCAGGAGCGTTAAATCCATCATGAATCAAAACATCCCCTCAAGCAAGGTGGGAGGAGAAACAACATTAATTTTAACATGCATTTTGGAAAACGGCCTTCCTCGAATGGGAAACGGTCACTGAAAAGTGAGTGAGGCTGGTGTTGGTCTCTCCCCAACTGCTGATGACAGGATGAGAGGAAATGGCCTCAAGTTCCATCAGGGGAAGTTTAAGTTGGAGATTAGGAAGAAGTTCTTTCCTGAGAGGGTGGTTGGGCACTGGAATGGGCTGCCCAGGGAGGTGGTGGAGTCACTGTCCCTGGGGGTGTTCAACAAACGGGTTGATGAGGCACTTGAGGCCATGGTCTGATGGTCTGATGGTTAGGAATGTGATGGGATAAAGGTTGGACTTGATGGCCTTGGAGGTCCCTTCCAACCATAATGATTCTGTGATTCTAAAATGTTAAAAATGGTGTTTGCACATGGCTGTGAAACGGTGAGAGCAAAGCTGGTTACCAGAGTGGGGATGGGCAATGGCACCTGACAGCTCACCGGGTTTAGGTCCAGAAGGGATTGTTAAACCATGTGTTGTACCTCACCTCTGTCCTGCTCAGCCCATAGAACATCACTCAGCTGCCTTCACGTTCAGTGCTAGTGAAGTCTAACTGGTCTTGGCCAAGCCTGCCTGGTGTGGAGACACCCATTCCTCACCTAACTGCTGCGTTACTAACCTGGAGGTGTCTTTGAGCAGGGCTTCTTGGCTTTCTCCACCAGATTAAAAAAACTTACACAAACAGTTAGGAATTTTTTGCTTTTCAAAGATATCTGCACCATAACACTTGTTGAAAAACTCAGTATTTCATCAGTTTGTATTTGCAATCATTTTTCTCAGTGTCATACAGTTTTTCAATGTCCCTTTAAAGTGTGGATGCCAGAACTGATGCAGAATTACAGGAAGCCACAGTGTCCCTCTGCCCTCAGCCTTCAGCTTGTTGCCAGATCTTCCATTCTGTTCCTCTTTGCACTCATGTATTCTGTCATAGAATCATAGACTCATAGAATCGTTATGGTCGGAAGGGACCTCCAGGGTCATCAAGTCCAACTTTTATCCCATCATATTCCTGACCATCAGACCATCAGACCATGGGCTCAAGTGCCTCATCAACCCGTTTGTTGAACACCCCCAGGGACGGTGACTCCACCACCTCCCTGGGCAGCCCATTCCAGTGCCCAACCACCCTCTCAGGAAAGAACTTCTTCCTAATCTCCAACCTAAACTTCCCCTGATGGAACTTGAGGCCATTTCCTCTCGTCCTGTCATCAGCAGTTCGGGAGAAGAGACCAACACCAGCCTCACTACAACCTCCCTTTAGGTAGTTGTAGAGGGCAATAAGGTCTCCTCTCAGTCTCCTCTTCTCCAGGCTCAATAACCCCAGTTTCCTCAGACAGTCTCCATAAGGCTTGTTTTCTGTCCCGAGTTTGGCCCCTTGGAAGCAGCAACGCTCGCAGCAGAGCACAGGGTTCTTCGCTTGATGTCAGAGCTGTTTTGTGCAGTAAAACCTCAAAATATTTACTTGGCTGAAGTTGGAGTGTAAACAATTCCCTCCTTACAATCGCGTTCATCTGTGCGCTCACCCAAAAGGCTCTGCTCAATTGGTCTTTATTAATTTACATGAAAACGCAGTAACATTTAGGAGCAGGTTGAGAACTTCTGCTGCTGGGTGCTCTGTAGCTCCATCACCTGGGACTTTGTGAGACCCGGGCTGAAGCCCTTGCTCAGGTGCAGATGTGATGCTGAGCCTGGGTGTCCCTGGCCCTCACAGGTGCAGCAGCCCCAGCCATGATGAGAAGGGCTTTGGCCACAGCCCCTTCCCTGCTCCATGGGGGAGCTCTGTGACTCCAGAACTGGGACTCCCTCTGTTGGAACCCAACTGAAATTCCCACCCAGACCTCCAGCAAGCCGTCCCCCCTGAGGAGTCCTGGGCACTGTAACTGCAGGGCACCCCCAGCACACCTCACCCGATGAGCAGGGCAGAGCCAAGTGGAGAGGCCGGGGTGGACCATGCCACCAGCCACCCCCCGCTCACAGGGCACCCAATGGCACCCTTTTTACTGTGTTTTCTGGTTTCCAGCCCTTCTGTTTTATTGGACAGCGAAGGGTTAACTGCTAGTAAATTTTTTCTGTCATGCAACCATCTGCACGTTCTGGATGTGTTCTCTTTTCACCCAGAATGTTATGCGGATGTATTCTGAGGATCTACATCTGCCCAGTATTTCTTACAGCTTCACTGAACCAAAGCTACTGTTTACTCACAGCAACTCCAGCCACACCACTGCCTGCCCAGAAATCCCAGGGACATCCTTGTCACATGCGCTGGTGCTCCGTCTGATGCTCCTGTGGAACCTGGGGTACCTATGCAGCAGCCAGAGGCAGCACATCACAGAGATGCACATGGATTCTACTACAGCCTCCCCAATCCATCCATCACCTGGGAGAAGGACAGTGTGGGTAGACAGCCAGACCTGAAAGCACTGGCTGCCATCAGTCCAGGTGCATTTATTGCCTGTATGAATCAAGCCAAATGCAGGTACACATGAGGAGACCTTATTGCCCTCTACAGCTACCTAAAGGGAGGTTGTAGTGAGGCTGGTGTTGGTCTCTTCTCCCCAACTGCTGATGACAGGACGAGAGGAAATGGCCTCAAGTTCCATCAGGGGAAGTTTAGGTTGGATATTAGGAAGAAGTTCTTTACTGGGAGGGTGGTTGGGTACTGGAATGGGCTGCCCAGGGAGGTGGTGGAGTCCCCATCCCCAGGGGTGTTCAAAAAAGGGGTTGATGAGGCACTTGAGGCCATGGTCTAATGGTCTGATGGTTAGGGATATGATGGGATAAAGGTTGGACTTGATGGCCCTGGAGGTCCCTCCCAATCATAATGATTCTATGATTCTATGATTCTATTCTATGACTCTATGAGGGAAAGCAGGGACACAACCACAGAACAGCCAGAACGGCACTGATTTTCCCAGGTGACCCTTGATTACAGCAAGACTGGAAGCTCCTGGATGAGCGAACCCGAGCACTGAGCTGTGACTCACACTGCAGCTCCGACAGCAGATCCTGGTGGCACAGACTCCACTCAGCTCATCCAGAAATCATGGTCCTGTGCATGCAAATGTTCTCCTACACAACCGCGGTGTTAGGATTCCAGCTCAGCTTCTGCAGGGGAGACGCTGCTTCAAGTAAGAAAATCAGCAGCTTTGGGTTTGTCACTACAGCAAATTGAGTCTGTTGGGGTTTGTGATTCCCATTTCTTTCCTTGCACAGTGACAGTCGTTAGCAGGGCCACCAGCAACATTCCTGTGAAAAAAGGACTTCTCTGCAGCCATCGAAGAGGACATTGAAGCCCTGGTGGTTCCGAGTCTTTTCAAATTCTAAAGCCAACCCAGCAGCAGAGATGAAGATTTGTTTCCAAAAGTAGGGCACTGTCATGTGGTGATGGTGCCACTAGATGTTGCTATCAGCACAATGAGGGGGAAAGCTGGAACAGGAAAGGTGGAAGCCAAAAAGTTGTTTATGTGGACTTCAACAAAGGAAATCTTCAAAATGGGAAATTCAGCTTTTAACTGATTCAGGGAGTTCCCGTTAGGAAAATGGGACACTTGCTGCCTCATGGCCTTTGTGTACCTGAATGGTTCCTAGATGCTACATAGACGCATAAAGCCTGTGGAGTAAATTCACTTGAAATCTTGTTGGATCAAAAACATGGAAGAGAAGAACACAGGTGCCTGCTGCTCCATCAAACAAGCATACACTTCACAGCTCTGCCTGAATCTGGGCTTGTTTTATTGCTGGGGTTTCTTAGACTCCTCGCAGTGTAGCAGAAGTCACCCTGCTCAGCCGCAGGAAGAGGGAACCAAGAGGGGACTTCATTAATGTCTATATAAAAGGGTAGGTGTCCAGAGTATGGAGCCAGGCTCTTCTCGGTGGTGCCAACCAACAGCATGAGAGGCCATGGGCAGAAACTGATGCATAGAAGTTCCACCTGAACATGGGGAAGAACTTCCTTACAGTGCGAGTTCCTGCACGCTGGAACAGGTTTCCCAGAGGGGCTGTGGAGTCTCCCTCACTGGAGATGCTCAAGACCCATCTGGATGCAGTCCTGTGCCATGTGCTCTAGGATGACCATGCTTGGGCAGGGGGGTTGGACCAGGTGACCACTGTGATCCTTTCCAACCTTACCCATTCTGTGATGCTGTGAGAAGTGAGACTGCTGCTGGGGTGAAGGGATAATGACAGTTACCAGGAGCAGGAGAATGCACAGAACGAGGAGCAGAACAAGCACAGCACAACGTTACTAAAGCTAGCTGCACATTTTTAATTGCATGTTATTATTTATTTTTCAAGCACATTTGGCACGTAACACCTAGTCAGTGCTTGGGCACCAGGATTCTTCCAGCAGAGACATGTGTCTGTGGATTCTGTCAATGCCCAGGGATCGCCTGTGTGATCTGCACCCTGCAGAAGTCAGAGGAAGAGGAGCCAAGGACCGGGTGATGAGGAGTTTCCAGCCTAATAAGGAAGCACTGAAATGATGTGTTAATGACCCAAATCCTGTGTAACACAAGGGAACTGACAGAGATCAGAGAAGAGGTGAACTCTTCTCTCTGGTGCAATAGATGCAGCAGCCCACATCTCTAATTCATTAGCAAAGCGTGTGTAGATACTAGGAGATTTGGCTGATCATGTGAAGCTGACAGCACCTGACTGCTGGACGCAGGAGAATGAACCTTACAAACCCTGGAGAAGTGATCAGTGCTTGGTGGAGCGAGGCCTGGCTGGAATCCACCAAAACTGAGTTCAGGACTCTGATCTGGATCGGGTGCAAAGGACAGAAGGGTCAGCCCATTCCCACAGTTTGCCTGATCTCTTTCCACCTGTGCTCAGCCCATGTTCTCCCCCGCTTGGGCTCTGCTTGCCCCTGGCAGTGGCTCAGCAGAAACAAAATCATTAGGGCCAGGTTCTGTGTTCTCAGGTGATCAATTCCAGAAGAGGTATCCAGGATTGTCCTGTGATGCAGATGGCTGCTGGCGAAAATCTCCTTACTGGGATTCTACTGTATCTATAACCTAATCCTGGGCAGCAACAAAGGTGGGGAAAGGAGGCACCTGAACCGCATTTCCGTCCACCGGGGCTCTGCTGCTGAGGCCAACAGTGAACAGAGCACACAGCCTCATCTCTTCAGACAGGGGCACCTCTCCAGCACACTGTACCAACACCCCTGAAAAACAATGCTATGGGGACACACGTTATTTTACAACAGGCTTCAGGAAGGTGTCCAAGGCAAGGCTCTGCAAAACCATCCTCTTCCCAACACAGCAGGAAGCTCCTTGCTCGCCCCACGCTGACATTCATCTGCAGGAGTGACAGTGACAGTGTGAGGCTGAAAGCTCCCTTATGGTGCGGTGTTCTGTAAGACTCAATGAAATCCAGGACATAGATATGACAGGTGTGATACCTTCCCAACTCTTCTCCAGCACTCCAGATAGGGTCACTCTCTTTGGGGCTGCTCTCCTTTGCATCAGCCTGGCTTTTCAAAGGTAGGAATTAGAGCTGCAGCTACCAGACATGACAGTTTTGCAGCCATGAACTTCAGATACATATTTTTTTTATTCTAGACAATATGAAGAACTTATTGCTAAGAAATGCTCTAAACTCTCTGAATCACTTTCAAAGGCCTACATGTTTCTAAAAATACACACAGCTATTCATACACACATTGTTCTCCAGGAGAGGGTGTCTTGGAGGAAATGGTTGTCACTTCACAGTTCAGAGGAAGGAGCAATCATTTTTCATTTGTGATGGGCCTGAAATGCTATGCAATATAAATACAGATGTCCAAACAAACTCATTAAATCGTAGTTGTAGCAAACGGCCAAAAAATAGTTATAAAGTTATTGAAAAAGTTTTGCTGAAATCAATTGAGTTGCAACAAGAACTGATATTGATTACTTCACTATATTCAGCTCTAATTAACTAGCTCAAAAATTACTGTTGTGGAAAACAAGCATGCAATGTGACTGAGGGAATGTTTAACCAAACCAACCAAAACCAACCAACTACAGATCTTCTGGCAGACCAGATGGGGGTTAAATTCTAACCTGATCACGCTGACACAAAGGAGGGATTATGTAGGTAGCAACTGCATTCCAAAGAAAAGCATATTCTTGGCTTATCTGAACACATAAAACTCATTCTTCTTGCTGATTCTTGTAACTGAGGGCAGGTATGAGTCAGTCCTCAAAGAGAAGTCCCCAGAAGCAATGGTCCTCAATACGTCCTCCCAGATTAGCAAGGATGAACGACTGAGCAAATGTACAAAATGGTTTGGAACTGGAAATTCTCTTTGATATGCTGCAAGATTTGGGATGACGCATGCAACCAAAACCCCAGTTCAGACCCAGGAATCTTCAGTAGATTCACTAAATAAGATGATTACAAAACAGTGCTACAATTAACTTGATTTTAAAATAAAATGGGATTTTTGTACACAAACATAAACATTGCGTATAAAATATCCTATAATCATTAAGGCACAGATGTAAACAGGGAATTAGATGCCTGTCTCCCACTTCAGCCATGAGAAAGCAGATACCTAAACAGGATTGCATCTCTCCTTGATCCCAAATATTTACATTATCCTCTATTTGTTTTTCAACCCAAGCTTCCTGTATTTGTACTAAGTGAGCTGAATTTTTCTCTAGTGGTATTCTGGACAAATTTCAGGGAAACATTGACACTGATGATGACACTGCTCCGTTACTTTGTTGTTTATGGTGTTAAATGGTTAAAAACTGCAGCAGGGCAGTGGAGCTGTTAGCCTGCTTATCCATGATGTCTCAGTAGCTGTGGGAACAGGGTCAAGGCGCTGAAGAGGAATTTGGAGAGGAGTTATCAGCAGGAAGGAAGCAAGACAGAGACAGCTTCAGAAACTGGGAACAACTGGAGTGTCCAGCCCAGTGAATGTGTAAGATACCTAGGAGCTGGAGTGATCGCTGGGAGAGGACATCCAGGAGCTGGAGGGTGAGGAAGCAGCACCCTGCTGTGTGCAGCCATCCAGGAGACAAGCACCTAGGGTTGTCTCTGACAGATGAAATCTTGAGTGTAGCAAATAATACTCAGTTTTGTTTGCAAATGGTAAGTAAAGGTAGTAAGTAAAGGGCACTGAGAATTCCTCCATATAAAAGAAAAGTCTGTATATCTTATTTACACACAAATTCCATTTTTCTTGTAATTCTTGGAAAATGAAGAAGTTAAGATTAGGGTGAGATGGGGGCTGATGTCATGGAGACAGTGACAGCAGTATGTTCTCCCAGCCTTACGCTGTACTTGCTCTCTTTGGCCTGTAATTGCAATCTGTGAGTTACACTGTCCCACGTACAGTGTCACACGGACGAGCTGCTGCCCTGAGCAGAGCAATGGCACTGCACAAGCTTGCACTGAGATTCAACCCACCAACAACACATGATGCAACCAATCCAAACCCAAAATCAGAATCTGAAACCTGACGTATTCCACACCTCCAGCTCTCACATGGCACACGCTGGACTCGGGATGCAAGTGACACACTGCTGAACCTATAAAGTGAAATCTAATTCCATCTCCACTGCTCAGCACTTGTGGTCTGTTTTATACTGCAAACAAAATGTGATTGGGAAAGAGTCCAAGATGACTTGTAGGGAAGTTACTCCCAATCTGTTTTCCACTGTTTGCACTTCTATGCAATTCCTGCTTGCCTGAAATTCAACAGCTGCCAGGGGAGGTCTGCACAGAGACTGCAGGATAGGGACCAAACCTGTGAACAACTACTACTGCAACGAGAAGTACTAATTGACTACAACAGCAACTCCCACAGGGTATGGCAATGCTTCCTTCGGGGGCAGTGAAGCATGGAGAAGCCAGATGTTTCCATATGATAGCATTAAGCACCTTGAACACTAAAACTCTACATGCTTAGTCAGATGTTGACTCTAAGTACTTTGCTTGTCTATAGTCCTGATCCTGTTTGTTCCCTGAACAAACAAAATACACAAAATATTCTCAGCAAAGTATCATTCAGTCCCAGGATTAGGATATCCCATGTGTGGTGAGGAACATGAGGACGGCCATGGTGGAGAAGGTGGTCCCTAGGCGAAGTAGTCCCAGCCCATACAGATCACCACAAGCTGAAGCCAGATCTTACAAGTGTTTTGCTGTATACGTCTTCACAGATGGTGCAGCTTTTCTAGAGACATGATTTTTAGTGGATAAGTTTAGCAGATCCAAAGCTGGCATCTCAACTCTGTATCAAGGAACCATATGCTTGTGCATTTGTGTGCAGTCTAAGTAAGGCCATAACCATGGCAGAACAGAGGTAGGAAAGGAGAGACTTCGAGGGGTTGATGCAGTCGCAAGTGAGTTCAGGTCCTGGTGGTGCTTGAGGGTTGTCACAACTACAGCCAACTCTTAGATCTTCCACTGTAACCAGGCAAGTTCAGAGAAAGAGCCACTAATAGTCATCTTTCCACACTGCATTGCTTACCAGTTGGGATTCATTCCTAGGAAGGAAAATCTGCAGTAGCTTTACTGCAGCTAACAGCCATCTGTCCTTCAGCTCAGTGGTCTGAAGGGGAGACATCAAACAGAAGAAAGAGACGAAGTTAAAATTGTTGTAGCAGAGTTATGCTAGATCACACCACCAACCATGTGCTGGAGGGACCATAAAATGCTTTTACACACCTGGGAAAGACCCCAGGAGATCAGGGACCTTCTGACAGTCACGAAGGGTGTCAGCAACGTGCCAAGCACATCCTTCAGTGCACGTTTTCATTGCAAAGTAAGGCAGGCAATAAAGCAGCCATGCAAACAAAACACTTAAAGGGGAGTCCTGAAGGAACTGAACCAAGCGCTCCAAAGGAGAAGGTGTTGGTTTTGCCAGTTATCCATCTGATCTTTTTAATTTCACAGAAGGATGAGAGGGAAAAACAGTGATTTAATTTTCTCTTACCTTTCAACCGAATCAGCATTTGTATTCTGCTCAGGTGCCAGTTTTGCATAACTCAGAGGCAGATTGAGACCCACGACCGGGCCCACAGTACTGAGCCACAGTATAATGTAATTTGTGTGACTAGGGGAAAAAAAACAACAAAAAAGCACCATAAATATATTATCCCAACTTTTTCTGAATTACAGACACACCTGCCATAAAATAATGTCAGTTGGGCCCAGTCCTTCACTTTATCTATACCAAATGTATTTTAACTTTCAGCCCTTAGGTGACAATCCAGAATCTGGCTCTGGCCAAGGAAGTTGTTTGGACAATTTCCACCTCCTGGCTGATTTGCTTCGTCCATTGCACAAAGCTTTGCAGGGGACAGTGGTGTCTCTCACCTGCTCTGTGTCCGTGAAGCACTCAGTACAGCAGACATGAACTCGTTAGTGCGGCAGGGGTGCAGGACAAAAAACGGCTGCCCGAGCAAGGGGTGCTCCTGTGGGGGAAAATCAGTTCTTTTACTATGAAAGAAGAAAACAGAAATGATACCTTTTCTATCCAAATTAATCTTTGATGCAAATGTTCTCATTTCAGAGTCTAATCCACATTGTTCTTCTACTAATAGTCATGACAAATTAGTATTTGAGGCCATATTCTCCTATCTTCAAAGGGAAATAACATCACCAAGCAGGCTATGTCACCATTTTGGTTAAAACTCGATAGTTTTTAAAAGTAGCTCAAGTTGTTGTATCAGTGTTACCTGAATGCAAGTAGGCTGAGCCACCGTGTAAACAAGTATCTGATCAAATGTAACATACAGAACAAATCTGCCCCGTGGAAAAGCCCTTGACCCCTTATCCTTGTGTCTTCTCCAGCTGGTGCTGGGAAGTAACCACAGTTTAATTTGGAGCCTGTGAGGTCAGGGAGAAGTAAGGAAGAGCCCTCAAGGCAGCCTTAGCTTCCACCAGGTGGGATACCTACATTTCAGGCTATTCTACAGAAAAAGTCCTAAGCCCGTTGTTCTCCAAGAAGCCCAGCCAACACCATTCTCTGGAAAAAGAGACAATAATTTAATGACAGTTAAGTTTGCAGTCACACATTCCCTACGGCATGATAAGGTTCTGCCTTCTCCTGTCCACCTTCATGCTGCACACGGTGCTCCCGAAAACTGAATCCAATGCTCCATTAAGGTTTGATTTCCATCTGCAGCTGGCACTTGAACAGAATACGTGTTCTGACTTCACCCAGCCTGCACTCGGTGCAGGGCCACAGCAGTGGTCTCATCAGCCTGGGCCACTGCACGACGCTGCCCAACAGAGCCTGGGCAGAGCCTGACTACGAGTATGGACACGACGGGTGTTTTACCCTGGCTAAAGACCCTTTTCCTTAGATGTGCTCCTTCTGGTGGCTCTGTTTCTCGACAGCAAAGAAGAAGAAATACTGAATTTATGCCCCAACACAGATTTCCCTTGTGTGAGCTGATACGGCTGTAGCCAGACTCCCCTAGTTCTGTGGTGGCATTTTATCTTAGCATGGAGTAAACTGCCTGCAGTGAGAAGATGATAGATGCTCTCAGAGTTAAGTCTCCCTGTTACACAGTAAAAACTCCTTCTCCAACCCCTCTCCTCAAAACAAATCCTGGCGTGCCATGTTCAGCAAATAGGACATGTTCTATAGTATTAAATATTCAGCAGGGTCTCTTACACCTGAAGGACACTTGGTTCTTATGCTGAAAAGGTACTCATGAGGATCAATCATTTTATGCCTAAGAGAACCCTAAAAAACTCCCAGAAGCTTCACCACATACAAAAAATAATATTCAGAAAGCTTTGTTTTACCTTGTACTGCAACCAGATAACTTGCACAAGAATGCTACCATCTGCTGTTGGTAGAAGTGAACTGATTCGTTTTCCATTGAGAAGAAGTGGTGGTTTGAATTAAAAATCCTTTCTAATTATCTGCTAGCTTAAATCAGCTTAGGTTTCCAAATAATTCTAGAAAATACGTAGGTTGTGCCAATGGCAATCCTCAAAGGTAAAAAAAGAAGATAGCAAACACTATTTACAAAACTATTAAGTAAAGAAAAAAGAAGTAATTTGGGCAGCGACTTCAGCCAACTTCCTTAACAAATACAGAGTGCAAAGAGGTAGCACACACTCCCAAATAGACCAGAGAAGATAATCTGGGCTTTGCCTCACTTAGCACTCTGAACAAGGCATGAAGATAATTCCCAAAGCTCGGCATCCAGCCTCGAGTCATTCCCAACCATTCTGTCACCTGGCATTTGATTCTGCCCTGCACTTCTTGCTTCAGCAAACCACCAGTGAGAGCCAAATGCAGGCCAGACTTGATTCTTTTAAATAGCTTATTAACTTTATATTCTACATCTTTCTTCTTTTAGTTCTTCCTCTTCTTACAACTTGACAGAGTGACCCTGAACAAATTCCCAAACTCAACAGTCAGATGTCTGTATCACAAAGCAGGAATGCTTTTTAATGCAAAAAGCTCTGGAATGGGTGGAAAGGCTCTTTCTTCCCCTCTGGATCCAGCAGATAGAAAGGGAGTTGTTTTCGCTACAGGACCCAGTTACCAGCTTCTGGGTTGACGTGAAGGCTCTGAGGATGTTTGGTCTTGGTTAGTCAAGTCCTCTTCCTAGCTTGTCCCCTTGTTCTCTGAATTATCATGGGTCGCTTCATACACATCTTGAAGCAACAGCTGTGCCAGGGTGTGGTAAAGCTCACTACAGCCCACAGAACATCGAATGGCAATGATGGTATGATCCAGGGATTTAGTTAGAGTCATGCTGCTCCTTGGCCAGGCTCTGTGAATGCCATGTGCACTGAAGCTGTGGGCCTGCACCTTCAGGAACAGCTGCTTTGGTTTCCATTTAGCATTTCTGAAAACTGAGCATTGACACTTGTTTGTTTACCTCTACTCCAGGAAACTGGAGCTCTTTATTACACAGATCCTTCAGCACTGGAAGTCCATGGGCATGATGTCATGCAGAACAGCTGTGTCCAAAGTCAGAGTTTGCAATAACCTTGCTGTGGGGACCTTTCTGATCCTACACAAAAGGCATGAAACGGCAAGGATGCCACAGTGCTTATTGAAGACCCAAAGGATAGGAATATGTCACACACTGATAGGGAAAACACAAAAGCACAAGAAATCCTGGGCCAAGACCCATTAAGCAGGAGCCTCTACCAAGGAAGGGAAGAAGAAATGTTGAGCACCAGGGAAAACACTCTGAGAGCATCAGATGTGATTCAGTCAAATTCTAAACTCCAAATCCTGCACCCAATGACACCCCCACAAGGCTCCAATGTGTACTCAGGGTTAAATCATGGACACAGCAGTTTTCAGGGGAAAGTACCAGACAGCTGCCAATACAAATGCAAGAGTTGTGAGGGCCCTGAATGATCTGGGGAGTGGTGCTGGGCTGAGGCTCTCCACGCAACAGTCAGGGTCCACACCAAGTGCCACCAGTCTGTGCTCTTGCTGGCAGTCACTGCAGGCAGGTCCAGAGCAATGGTGGTGGTTTGCCTTGTCACCACAGCAGGCAGTGCCTGCAGGTCAGTCTGAAGGCAGGAAAAACAGGAACCCACACTTCTGCTGCTCATGGCATGCCAGAGAGAGGGCCCTGTGTCTGCAGTGTGGTGAATCCCATGCCCTCCTCAAACACCACCAAAGGTGTGGGAACGAATGAAAGCTTGTGCTGCACCAGCTTCATGAGCATATTTACTACCTGCTGCAGTCACCTGGTGGAACAGTGACATTCCACATGCAGTGAAATGTTTCCTGAGCAGCAACACCAGCCTTCAGCTGGCCTGATCCACGAGCCAGTGTGAGCTACCTGAAAAATACCAAGTCCTACTTGGACTTCATGCAGAAACACCTCCCATAGATATGGGATATGAAGATATAAAAGAGTCTTCCCACTCTTAGTTTACAATTAATCTCTTTCCAATCAGCAACGTATTTTAGAGAGTAATGTGTGGGAGTTTCAAGTCAATTCTCACAATTTCTCGCTGGCACTGTACAGCAAGAACCCATTTGCAGGTTGCCCACAACTCTTCTGGACAGTAATGCACCAACACACAGTTTATTTGAAATCAACAGCATTATTTTCCTTTGTCTATCTATCTATGAGGCTGATTCATAACACAGTTCAGCCCTGTACGCTGGACTCCATCATACACCTGCACACCCCTCTGAGTCTGACACAACTTTCATGAGAAATAAAATCCTTGCCGTCAGAAACTAGCTCCATTGAATTTGAAAGCTCAAAATGTTGCATCATTCACTAACTGCAGAAAGACCTCTTTACTAGGTGACTTACTTCAGGCAGATTTATAAGGATGTTCTGTACCTATTTCTGGAGCTGTTGCCTCAAATCCTCCCATACAAAACCATGCAAGATCTAGACAGATAGATGGATGGATGGATGGACAGACAGACAGACAGATAGATGATGGATAGATACATACATACGTAGATTGATAGATCACAGAATCACAGAA
>VZRW01012582.1:130787-144304 GCA_013398125.1 Aegotheles bennettii | reverse complement strand
GTGATTCTGTGATACAGAGCTTTAGAACACAAACTGAAGAGGCTGTGGCTTACCTCTTCCCTAAAGTAAATAAAGTGGGATGTATGTGATAGGTACACCTGACTCATCTTACAAAAGTAACTGAAAATTACAGAACCCAGACTTTTGAGCCTAAAACTGACTAGAACCTTAAGAACATACCTGGGTATAGTAGGAGGAAAATGTTCCAGTGAAATGTGAAAGTATTGCAGAGTATGTGGACAAAATGTTCTTTCTATGGATTCAGTACCCTGAGAGTAGATACAAGAACAATGCATACATTAGAAATACACAGATGAACAGTTAATGTACTTCAGTGTTTCTTTTACTGATTTTCATGAACATTTCTCTGAACCTGTTTCATAAAATAAATGCATATGTCAAAGCACTGGTTAATCAACTGAATGTGCTTTTCATAGATAACGCAATGCGTTTTGCAAGTAATGCATTTTTTTCATTAGATTGGCCATAAATCTCAACTAAATTATGCATTTATGTAAGTATTGTTTCTAGTATTTAATTTAAAGTCTGGATTATATACTGCTGTGGATTAGATTCTTTCCTGAATATTTACAACTTCTGCATAACGTTCTGTGGTTTTTAGTTATACAAGATGAGTAGTACCAATAAATGAAATGTAGGCTTCACTCTCTAATGGTTGGTTTTAATATATTGCAACATCACAATACTTTTAACTTCTTCATTCAGTTCAACCAAAACAAGCTATGAGACAATCTCTCACCTTGACACTGTAACCATTTACCTCCAGACACTGGGCTTAATTTCTAAGATAGATTACAGTTTAAAGTTACTTGTAAAGGCTTCTGACTTGCGTACAATTACAATTCCTGTTCCTTACTTAGCCTCTTTCCCCAGTTGATGTAGTATTTAGCCCCTCTCCATCTTTCTGTACTTACTATCAAAATATGCTTATGAAGTTAGGAATAGCAGAAGAAACCATGAGATCCAGCAGTAACTACAGGCAGAGTTCAGTGAATCTCCGAGGCCAGCCTTTGGTTGATATTTCTCTCCATTCAGTGGGCACTTACTAATGTCCAGGAACTACAATGCAGTTTAGGATTAAGGTAACCTAGTATAAAGAAGCTTTTGTATCATCTGCTTATTTTGTATTTGGCTTTTGCTAATGCTTTTGTGAAGATCAGTAATTTTCTATGCTTTTTATTTGGTGTTAGAGGTGAATTTTTTAGTACAGTGAAGACATGAAGAAGCAAGAAACAAAACTAGAGACGAGAGCAGGACGTACCTGAATAAAGAGGAAATCCTTTCTTACAGCTTTTAATATACATAGGCTATCTGTTGAATGCTAGCTGTGTGCTGTGAGGTGAGGATACATTTTGAATAGTTAACCTGTGTATGGATTTATAACCCTTGTTATACAGAAGTACTTCTGAACCATAGAAGAATTTGGTCTTTCATTATTTTAATATTAAAACATATATCTAGCATGTACAAGTCTGACTAAAATTTAATGTAGCATTAAGGAATTTAGTGAATGGTATCTTTCTACAATAGTATGTTTTCACTTTTCCCAGGAGACTCCAAAGTATGGTTGGACAAAATATTACTCTTGTGTGATGACTGTAACCGGTGAACATCTCAGAGATCTATGGAAGCAATTTCGGAGGCAAGATACACTGAGATAAAGGAAGGAAGAAGGATTATCTGCGCTGGCTAGAGCTATTTATTCCTATGAGTTTTTAATGAAGAACAAATTAACCCAGATGAATTGTGAATCTTCCAGCTGCAGTAGAAAATGCAGGACTTCTTTTCCACTTAATGTAGTGATCATCAACTCCTACAACCACATTTAAGTATGTATTTTATTTAAACAACAATCTATCACGTGATTGGCAGGAATCTTTTTTTAAGAATACATTTTTAATATTTTTTTTATTATTTTGAGATATATTTGTCATTTGAAAGAAAACAAAAGTAAGTTTTACACCTGGGTAGCAAAAACTTTGCCAATGAAGATAAACTTCCCTACATCAGCTTAGATTGTAAATTTGTTTTCAGAAGAGCACTAATAAAAGTTGGTGCTAAATTGTGAATGAGAATACACTAAGTAGCATAACAATTATATATGAGCTGAATGTACAAATTAAATTCTTAGAAGCTAACAAAGCTGTTACTTTAAAAAGAGTAAAGCTGTTATGGATATAATGTGAATGACAGGTATTTACCTAGGAAAGGTACTGTATGGACTATAATGTTCAGACCTTGATAGTCTTACTATTACTATTACTTACTTACTATTAATTTATCCTTTAAAAAAGTGGTACAGATTTTAAGATGTCTTACAAGCAGTATGTTGAAGAAAAGTCAGAACGTTCAAATTCATGTTAATTAACACACACTTTGTAATATTTATTATACATTTTATTGCCGTACATATAAATTCACTGATGCATTTCTGGTAGAGTAAAACTTCATGTGTTTCTTGTGAATAGTGCACTTTTATACAAAGTAAGATGTGGAACTGAGTAGAAATTATAGCTGTTTAATTTGCTACTCTGTAATGCAGTATCTGAAAATTAAATAACTTGTGTTTGTGTCAAACAAAAAGCAAAGCAAATCATGAATGCATGCAGCAGTGCAGAGCAACACTCACTAATATTTGAGTATTACATATCAAATATTAGACATAAATTAGGCCGTACAAAGGTTATGGGGACTCCAGGCAATCAGTAGCCGCTATCAGTAGTTGCTATGCCCCTTCGTGCCCTGTAGGTTTAGATGTTACTGAAACAGTGATAAGGACACTGTTACATTTGGTTTTCATATTCTCTAAATTTTTTCTTTGCTATTCAGCAACGACATTTTTGCTTACTCCCTTTCAAGGTGATTGTTAGGTAGTGTGAATTAAGCCCAAACAAATGTTTTTCTTATATCCTTGTGCATTAAATAAGTCTGTATCTATTTAGGAAAAATCTGTGCCTTGAAATATTTCTAGCTGAATACACACACACTAAAACTAATGTCCATAAATTGTTATCAGAAAGGCAAATATTTGGTGGAGTCTGACAATTAAAATATAACCAAAATAATGGTTTTAAATCTTTTTATTCTCCAAATACCTGTAAGCAAACATCTCAAAATTGCGTTTAGTGCACATGTTGCTAAATACAATCTTACTTCACATGTGAAGAGATGTGTAGCATCTGTGTAAGTGCAACTAAGTTTAGAAATATTAAATTTATAATGATTGATCCCTGCTAAAAAATCAAAACAAAATGAAAAAGATGATGTTTTTTAAGAAATTCCACTCTGGAAATCTTGGGAAAAAATGTGCTAGGTGTGGATTTATCTGAGAAAAAGCCAGTTCAGTAAACTTCTTAAGGTTGCTGCTTTAGTTAATATTTCATGATAAATACTGACCAAATTTCCACCTTGGAGTCCTTGAACTACCAATAACAAGAAAAATCAAATAAATTGGTATAAAGGCACAACAGAATACAGATAAACTGCAATCCCTGTGTGATCATTTAGGGAATTAATTGTATTCAATGTATCGTCTTGGTACGCAGAACTGTCTCACTGCTTCTTGTCAGCATATGCAAAACCCAGTTTGCTACTTCAGTGATGAAGGACAAAAAATGGGAAGAAAGGATAGGGAGTTACTGAAGGGATTCCCCTCCTCCTCCATTCACTACTGCCCACCCACAGTGATCTTCCCCTTGGAGGAAGCAGCAGCACCATCGTCATTTTGCTCCTCCGCTGCCCTAGGCAATAGTGCACTTTGCTTTTATGGCTGGCTTGAGACAATTTTATCGTTTTTCTATGTATTTCCTAACTATAGTCACTTAATATAAAATACAATGTGAAAGTGTCAGAGTAGTTTTTAAGAGTATTTTTCTCATATTTAATAATAAGTTATTTAATATAAATATGAATATATGCATATAATCTTGTTTATTTAAAAATAAATGCACTTGAAACTCATTTTCTTTGCAGTGTGTATCATTCAAATTCTTTTCTCATAAAAAAATCCTTTTTTTTGTATAACATGAATGTACAAGTGTTTTGAATTGGAGCATCTCAACATCACAAAAAAATATACTTTTTTTCCTTCTTTGATCATTTTTTTGGAGAGCTTTGCTTTTCTGCCACAGAATTCTGTATGAAAGAGCTGGAAGTGCAAGGACAGACAGGTGAAAGCAAGGCAGGGTAACGGGACATGCCATCTGCTATAGAGGCACCCCTCGGATAGGCAGCAATCACTATGCTCAGTAAAACCTTATTCAAAATCCATCAAATTCCTGGCAGCAGAAAAAGTTTGTATGCAGCACCTAAATTATGTGGTGGTTGTGTAAATGAAGACTTTTTGTAAAACCAGCTCTTGTTCTCTTCTGTAAGTTAAGAAAAATGTAATAATGTAAGAAGATAATGGGTGGATGCTTAGGAACTGCCCACTGATGTCCAGACCAGCTGTAAATTGTGATAAACCAGTAACTATTAAACCTGCAGGTTTGGGTGGCCTTCTGATGCTAACATTTGTCTGAGCTCTGATGAATTCCTGGTTCCCAGCAGAATATCCTGTACTGCAAGCTGCTCCCTGCTGATCTGATATTTGAAATCACAGTGGTGATTTACCTCCTTGCATGTTTTGACAGTACATCAATACAAATTATTTCCACTGCAGATGCATGTATTGTATGCCACAGAACAAAGTTACCAGCCTGAAGAAAAAGGAATACCATTTAGCAGTGACTTGCAGCATATTGTTGGTCCTACTGCCTGGCTTTCTATAGCTATTTCAGCTCCTCTTTTCCACCTAAATATCAGGACAAGGGTGCTTTGAAACAAAATGATAGAGGAAAAAATGGTAGAGGAATTTTTCACTTTGCTTTGATTCAACATTGCGTAATAGTCTTTGTGTAATGATGTGTCTTGCTCTCATGTCCCACTGAGGATGCTTTCAAGACAGTTTCTAGCAAAAGAACTCCAGACTAATACTTGCAGAAGGAAAAGAGTCAGACCAAAAGCTCACTATTCAAAAAACAAATCTCAAACAAAACTAACATAGCAATACCAAGTCTGAGCCCCTCCCTTAAAATCAAGCCAAAACTAATATGAATACTTTCTAATACACGTGAGGCCTGAATGTACAATATTTTTCCCTATATCTGAAAATCCATGAGAGCATTTGGCACCCTGAACCTGTCAGCAGATGGTGCCCTTGGATATATTACGTTCTTTTTCTTACACGCACAATTAAATACATGGGGACATGCTTTAATCTTGAATGGGTAATGTTATTTTTTACCACTAGTTTGACTTACAAATTTCTCCCACAGAGGAACATTATTATTAGCTGGGAGTGTTCCATAAAAATTTAGTACCCACTTGAAAATCTTAATATAAAATACCTAATTTTAAATATAAATGTGCACAGATACAGCAACATACTAAACATATTTAAGTTTCAGTAATATATGCCTGTTTATTCAATGGAAGCAAATAAACTGTTACTCCTGTGGGTTTTTTTAAAGTACAAAGAGCTGAATCACCTATTTATATGTCCACCTTAGCTTTAAAAGAAATTAAATTAAATTAGTATCATTGCACAGGAACTTTTCCAGCTCCTGTTTCATAGCTATCCATTGCAAGTAACTTTTTATTTACAATTTTCCCCTGACAATAAGTTTATAATCCTTCTTTTTTTGAAGTCTTCATACCCATAAGCCATGCTTTCTCCATAAGCGGTTTTATTGTTGGGTGATTTTAGGTGATTTGCCTGAGGTTGTAAGTTCTGGTTTGAAACAATGAGCTCTTAACTCACTCTAACCCTGATTCAGAGGCTACAACCTAGGTTCAAAAGAGTGTAGTGCTGTAAAAATAAACTTTCAGGTATTCGAATCTCTGCAGTAAAATACCGAGTCTTAAGTTAGTCATCTAGGCTCTCTAACAAATGCGTGCGGGGAATTGTGTGGGATCGAGAAATTCACAAACTGTTTAAAATCAGCAAACTAGCTAAACTAGTTAACCAGGCAGTAGTGAGTATAGGGACATAGTAAGATGTTGCTCCAGGGAGCTGTGCATTCTCATGCACACACTTTCATGGCCAGTAGCACGTGTGTGGTGGGGGGATGAAACAGCTCTGTTATGAATGAACACTGCCAAAAAAACCCCCACACATGCGTAGAGATGTGATTCAATGGAAGGAGCTCCCCATTACGGAAGTGCATATGAGGGGGTGGAAATACATTGCCTGAAGCACAGATGAAGAGAAGGATAATGGCAGTCTGGATTCAGAGAGACTTGAGCTGCTGTGGTAGTTGCTTTCAAATTAAGCTCCTTGCCAGTGATAATGCAGCTTGTAAAGAGAATATGTCCTTGCCTTACAAAACCTAGTACAAGGAGCAGGGACTGGAATCCAAAAGTCCCTATTTTGGGCAGATGCCCTAAGAGGCTGCTGAAGCATTTACTTTTTTTGGTTCCATGAATCTTACATTCTTTTCTATATCATTTTATAAAGTCAGTGGACAAATTGCCAAAACTGGCCTACATACTGGCAATTAAAACACTTCCTTGGGAAGTGGCAAGAAAGAAATTGTGGCTGTCCCTGCATTTTGTTCAGAGATATACTCTGAGGATCCCTGCCAATACAAAGCATGGACATGGGAAGGTATCTCATCAGACAATGATCAGATCTGGATGTGTGACCAAGGTCACAGCTGCTCAGCCCTGTCAAGGCATTTCAGAGCACTGGCTGTGTAAAATTACCTGTTGTAAAAAAAAAAAAAAGAGGCTGTCAGACTGATAGTTTTAATTTTAGATTCTGGCTTTTAGAGTCTACCATTAAGCCACATAACATCTACTCCGAAGGGCAGAAACCACTGGATCAGTGCACACAGCGTGGGATGTCACTAGACGGGATAAGGTTTCTTACATTGAGCTTTTTAGGGGCTTTTCCGGGTGATGATTTTTGCCTAAGTAGAAACGTACAGTAGAAGTGGTTTAAATTTTTCCCACCTTAAGTGGCAAAAGGGGAAGCACCAAGAGAATGAAAATTCCAAGATTAATATATCTGGGAAAAAAACAATGCAATGAAAAAACTGTTGCTGAAAGTGACAGAAGAGTGGGTGGATAGTAATCCCAAATACAACTTTAAAACAACTTCCCTGAAGGCCGACTCTGACAAATGTATTATTGTTATCAATCCAGGGGTAGCCATCAAGAAATTCCAGGAGAGATTTCATTACTTGAAAATGAGCTAAATGAGCATCTCCTGAGGAGAACCAGGCAAATTTCCACATTATGGAAACGTGAAGAAAAAAAATAATCCTATAGCAATAGTTAGGTTTGGGTATCCAGACAGCTGCAAATAATTCAGTACCTAGCTAGGGTGAAGGGAGAACGAGAGGATGAATACATCTGGGCCAGCCCTTCAGTTCAAATACACCTGATAGCTAGACTGAGACTGGAAAGGCCATTAAGGTGCTTGTTTTCATGTAGCTGGGAGCCAGAACAGTACACAGATGGTACTTGACTCCAGCTGGGATGCAACATGCATTTGCTAAGTGATATCTTATGCCAGAGACATTGCAGAGACATTTCTTTGTCTGTGTGTGGTAAGTGTGGTCCAACACCCAAACGTTCTGGAGAGAAGCAACAGTCACTGCCGTGAAGGTCGGAGCATCCCTGTAAAGCCCATGGTTGCCCTAAGTAGTGCTGTGTGCCTGTGTGTCTGCTGTGTCTGGGTATTCCTGCTTCTAGCTGCTGGTCTGTGCGCTGGACTTGGGCAATGGCAAAAATTTATACTCCTGTCCTATTGTCTCTCCTCCTTTTGCTGCTCCACTGAATATGTGGGGCACATGGTGGAGGATAAAGTATTCCACCATGTCAGATTGCTTACATAGAGGAGGAAATGTTCAGAGTCTATAAACCGTAAATTCTCAGTCAGATTCTCTGAAAAATAGTTCTTAAACTAAGAGCATTTTGCTTGTGTGTTTATTTATCATTCACTGTATTCTGCATATCCTTAGCTTGGGATTTTTTAAATTGATCAAACAATGAAAGAAATACTGTGCTTAAAAGCAGCAGAAAGTTACTATGAGATTATGAAATGAATCATGCTTTATCATTTTCCAACTGTTCCAGCACAGTAAATCTGTGACATCTTAAAATGATCTAATGACATGAAGTCTTATTTTTCCACATCAATTGTAATGGCAGTCTTAAGAGTTCAGTGTAATTCTATAGCTGAAATGTAATGAGCTGGATACACATACGGTATTTCCAGCTACTCATCATAACCTAGGAACAGACAGTAAATGTGAACATCTATGGCTAGCCTCGAGTGTTAAATCCACAGGAGCCTAAATGAATGCTAAAGTAATTCCTTGACAAATGCTCTCTTACTGCAGTGCTGTGGTATTCAAATCACATATACATTAAGAACACTGTTAATTTACATCATCACTTTTATTTCTTTTCTTTTGTGGCTCATTTTACTTTTTTATTCTTACCCTTTGGAAATTTTATGATCTTTCAAACTGGTGCAAAACTGATCTCTGAAGAGACTCTATGCTAAACTATCGATAGCAGATAATTGTTCTCTGCTGTGTATGAAACATCCTCCCTCGCTTGAGAATTCCTTCTATTTTGCTGCCATTACTTTATGAGATTGATTATCAGGAACTGCTTATCACATCTTAATAAAATACATTCAAGATGTCTGCGTAACTTCATTAGACATGTCCAAACCTACTAATGTTCTAGGTGGATGACTTGTTAACAGCAGAATTCCTACTCCAGTTTCTTCCTTCTTAAATGCACCAAAATGCTCTTAACAGCTATCCATATACAGTGAGCATGGTAGACATGCAGCATGGTCTGACTATCATTTAAGTATCAAAGAACTTTAATGTCAGCAATTAGAGCCACAATGTTGGTTCAACAAATCAGAGCCCCCTAGACTTGCTCAGGAGTAGTTTTTAATTAGTACCGCATGCTCAGGTACCAAGCCAACTTCCTTTGGAAAGAGGCTCTGTTTGCACTCTCCACTACTGTATCTGAACCCAGCTGGAATCTACCTGCCAGGACATGTGGAAGGAGAGATCACCTGCTTCATTAACAGCATCTGATCAAGGACCTTGTCAAGTGGGATGACAAGGAGAAAGGGGCAAGCCAAGCATACGGATGCACAAACCTGACTGAACACTTACAGACACAGCAGGGAACAGCCCCAGTCAGCCAGACTAATTGGCAAGGGTCTGTGGAGTGGGAGGATGCTTGTTTCGGTAAGGTCCACTGGATGAGGACCTTGTCAAAACGCAGCGAGCACCAAGCTGGACCAGTTGGTGAGTCAGGGGCGATGGAGCAGGTAAGAAGGCCTCGGATCCACACAGGGGTGTTAGACAGACAGGGAGGCCATGCCTGTACTCAGGGATCTACACCTACGTGTGTGCTTGTTCCTTGTGAATGTAGAGAGTGGGGTGGGGGACGTGTGTGCACTTTCTCTAACTCACCTTAGCCCCAACAGCCACAGGTGAGAAGGGGACTTTGCTGTCGGTACTTGTGTGAGTCCTATATGTAGGTGCTGTTGAATTTGCCACTGTCTGAGCAGGAAAGCCACAGCCACATCTACCAGCCTGGGGTGGAGACACCGGGTCCCTGGGCTGGGCTTCAGTGGCCGGGCAGCAAGCAGGTGGCAGCCACGTCATACAACACACCTTCATGCTACCTAGGTCGCACAACCTGGTACAGGGAACAGTCAGACATGGTAATGTTAGAAATGTATTCCAGAAGAGACATTTTTTAAAAAAATCCACCAGCAATACCTTGCATATACCTTGCCTGAGGGGAGAAGCTGAGTGGTACCACTTCTGACAAGAACAATTTTGTTTTGATTTGCCAAACACTAAAGCCTCCCCCTCAAACCCCAGCTACCCTCAGCTCAGCTCCTGACATGAAGAAAAGCCAGTAAACTACCTTCATTTCCTCTGCCTTTTCCTCATGAATATTTCATACAAGCATCAATAAACTGTGCCCCAAGTAACCTCTGTCATTGTAGAGAGGCTGCCTGAATACAGTCATTTGGGAAATCTGTCCATGAATACCTAACAGTTTAGATTATCCCAGGATTTACTTTTGCCATAACGCAAAGGTCCTTTGAATACACTTGCTCTTGAGTTGTTCTGCTGCTACCTCAAATTTCTGCACGTCATACCACAGAGGGAGGAGGAGGAGGAAAGGCACAGAAGCAAAGGTCTCTCATGACCCATCTGGAGAGTGATGAGAGTCATGGATGGAACAGAAGGGAACTGTGGGCATTAGAGAGCTGGAGAGCCCACATCCATGGGGAGAAGCCACGAGTGCAGGACATGAAGAGAGAGATTTTTTACAGCTCCCTGACCAAAGGATGCTCCAAGGTAACCAAGAGTATCAGTCAAGGCAGCCTTTCTTGTCCCAACTAAATTAAAGTGAGGTTTTCCTGTTTATTTCACTAAATGGCCTAATTTTGAACCAGAATTACCATAATTTTGGAGCTCCAGTAAAGAGTATGCTGTAATAATTATTATTACTGTAATTATTAGCATATTGAGTAAGTGTGGGAAAACAGATGTCTTAGTTCCTTCAAGAGTGACTGTTACTGAACAAGAATGCAAGCTGAGCAGTGTGCTTACCTCCTACAAAGAAATGCAAGCCAATTTGTGTGTTTATCTGGCACACAGCCTTGGACAAGAGTGCTGGCAAATTCAGTGCCCTTATCTTACACTTGACAAGGAGCAGGGGTGGAAGGAATGGTTCGTTCACTTATAAGATATATGACAGGTATCAGAGGTGGGATGGCTCGACTGCCAGTTTTATGACCAGCAATTGGCACGAATTCTGATATAGAATGAAGGTTCTGTGGTGAGGGGTTGTGTTGATAAGCAGAAATCAAAGGCCAGGTGGTACTTCAGTGACACCAGAGGAGAAATTTGCATCGGTAGCAAGCACTGGCTTTCTCCCCACCTCTCTCTTAATTAACAAGCATCATGAGCTTGCTAAGAACCAATCAGCACATGACTTATGACCCAGTCCAACCTTGTCAATAGGTATAAAATTAGTTCTTAGAATCTTTTTTTTCAGCGAAAAAGAACTCATCCAGAGAGGTCGACTGGCCTCTCATCCCCCCTAAACAGGAACACCTCTTTGGTAAGATTTGTGCCTCTGACTCTGTCGGATGTTTGCCCGGGAATTACTAACTCCAGCTCCAATTTTTGCAGTAACTGTATTTATCAATGGCAATTCTGAACTTGTTATATCTGTCACCTTAATAAATTATCTATCTTTACAACTCCGCAAAAGTGTCTCAGTGCAAGTCCTTGGCGGGGCTCTGAAACAGGCAAACGTTGCCTCTGGCAGGTGGCTGTGCATACACGTAATCCTTTAGACATAAACCACTGACCGAGTCTGGGACTAGGATTGGATCCAGTCACACTTAGACTCCTCTCTGAGAAGGAGTTTAGAAAGCAAGGGGATACAGTCTGAACCTCGTGACTCAACGGAAGGGCTTTCCCCAGCCACCTTGCAGACTCATACCCTTTACGTGACAATAAGAAAATGCTGATTATTGTGACATCTGAGCAGTGAGAAGAGGGTGGCAGCAGCCATAGAAAGCTGGACTAGAGAAGCCCATTTCCATGAAGGGGTACTAAAAAGCCTTTGCCCAGAAATGGTATGATATAATTTAAGGTCTTTGTAGCACATCATCTTTTTATTCCCACCTCTCTGGCAAACTGCCACCTCTCTACATAAATAATTCTTTATAATAACTATTATTTCAAAGTACTAATCACTACATTAAAAAGACTTCTCTACCATTTACCCTGTTTCCCTGGCATGTGTTGTTGTTAATAAGCACTGTATCATATACAGCATTTTAAAATGGTTTCTAGGAGAAAGCTTTTCAAAGCCCCCAAGTACGATGCAAAAATTAATTCATCCTTATGCATAGTTCCTAGCTGCTGAGTTCTTGTGGTACAGCCATGTGTCCCCGGGAACACACAACACAGGAGATGTGTGATCCTTTGTACCTGAGAAAGGTCACCATCAGGTATTTCAAAATAAGTGTGAAAAGCTATCAAATTGACTAAATTGCCTTCTTTTCTTTTAACTTTTGCTAGTAAAGCATGGGGTATGCTTTCAAGCAGTGCTAATTTTTCTCCTTATACTTTTAAAATCTGTTTGAATAACGAAGGACGTTTTCAAGAAACATACTAAAGTCAAATCACTTAAATGTTCTATTAAAATGCTGGCCTCAGTGATGACTTGCATAATCACTTACTGGTAAAATAAAATGGTTTTATTGTCTATGTCATGTTGGTTTTGGTCCCTTTCCTCTTTTGCAAAATACAGTGTTGGGAATATCAAATCCAGTTTTCCAGTACCATTCATTATATCTCTGCCTTTTTAACATATAATACATAATTCCCTACTATGCAGAATCTTTTCTTAAGTTATTATATTCTAATCTTTCAATGGCATCATATCTTGTTCATTTCTCTTCTACAATAACTATACATTGTGGAGATGGTTTCACTGAGCCGTTCACAATGATATTTGACTCTTTTTCTTGAATAGGCAGATAGTTTACTGCCATGGGATATGCAATACTCCTCGCAATGCAGCCTTCTGTCTTGCTCATTCACCCGGGTCACCGGGCTAACTGAAGTTCTTCAGCCTCTTACAATGATGTGGGGCACATGATTTTACATTACATAAGAACACTGCAGACCATATGGTCAACTTCTTTCTCTGTCTCTTCAGTAAACGTGCTAGAGACCCCACTTCCCACTCTGGAGCCTGGCAGCACACCTACGATTGTTTTTGTCACGTTTAAACCATTTTCTTTCTCTGTCGCAGCCTGTTTCCTAATCCATGGCAGCTGCATGCCTTCCAGGTTGTGATTACTTTGCTTCACGGGTAGGCTCCCGAGTGAGATGTGATAGAAGCCTTTTCCCAAGTCCGAACACATTTTAATGACCCAGCCCTCCGGTACCGCGCTGCCGATGCTCTGGGACCCCAGCAGACTGCAGGAGCACTGCAGGCCCTGCTCGGCATTGCTGGCTCTGGGAGGGCGATTCAGCCGCGATCTGGGTGCCCATGCTGCAGCGCAGCCTGGGTTTACCGTGACATTTCCCGAGTGTTTCATTACTGTGGCTGTAAGGTGAAGCCTTTTCGGGAAGGCGTGAGTCAGCACAGCCCCACGCCGCTCTCCCTTGGCCAGACATCCCCCAGCCCCGGGCCGGCCGCCGCGGCCTCCCACAGCCTCCCACTGCATCACTTCTTGTCCACCTCATGCTGCTCTGCAACCTTACTGGCAAAAGAGGCACCGCTTTTCTTAACCCAGCGTTTTAAAGTACTTCCAAGGGCAGCCAAGTACCACCACCCCTGCTTCAGCGGCACAAAGGCCGGAGGAGGCTGCCCCGGGCACCGGGCGTTCAATGGGCGCAGCCTCCACCAGCGCCTCCAGCCCCCGAGCACCG
>VZRW01012582.1:102558-130052 GCA_013398125.1 Aegotheles bennettii | reverse complement strand
CCGGGGAGCGCTGGTTTCCCCTGCCAGGCAGGAGGGAGCCGCTGGCGCGGGGTCCTGGCGGGCACGGCGTGTGCAGACCCCGCCACCCGCGGCGTGGGACCGGGGCTCCCTGTGCGGGGCCGGGGGCGGAGCTGGCGCTGCCTTTGCTGTGCCCCTGCTGCGCTGCAGCGCACGGAGGTGCAGGACAGGGTCTGCTGGCAGCGGATGGGGAAGCGGGAACAGGCAACGGAGAATCCCCAAGTCTCCCCCTGCCACTTCTCAGTCATCTAGAAGATGCCTGGCTGTCATGGAATCATTTGGGTTGGAAAAGACTTTTAAGACCATGGAGCCCAACCGTTAACCCAGCTCTGCCAAGGCCACCGCTAAGCCCTGTCCCTCAGCGCCACATCCCCAGGCCTGAACACCTCCAGGGGCAGGGACCCCACCCCTCCCCGGGGTGCCAGTGCCTGACAACCCTCTCAGTGAAGAAATGTTCCCTAATATCCCACCTAAACCTGCCCTGGCACGGCGTGGGGTCACTGCCTCGCTCACAGCTCCTCGGTGTGCGGTTGGCATCGGCAGCCTGCAGTTCCTCCAGGAGCCATCCTGACCGTGCGCCTGGGCTCCTCCTGGGCGTTAGGCAAATTATGAATCACGTACTGGAGATGGGGTCTGATCTGAGTTGTCAAGCCAGAAAGATTTATTAAACAACCAGCTCACTAGGCTCCCTTGACTTAGTTTCAGTATAATTGTTGAGAGGCTGATGTACGGCATACTGATGTTTCATGAACAGTATTGTAATAATGGCACAAAGGAATACAAGTTAGCTGTTGTCTCCCTGTTCTGCTCAACCGTAGAGGAGGTTCATAGCCTTCATGAGGTTCGTTGGTCATTTAGCACCTGTTTAAGGAGCAGTGGTGAGGGGAGAATACCCAACTCAAGCCGCGTGCATTTATATGCCTACAGAACTTTGCTAGACTTCAGCTGTTCGTGTTGAAAATCTCAGCAGTCTGGCACCCAATTTTGGATTTCTTTTCTGTTGGGTTTTTTTTTTTTTTTTAAGAGAAGACTGGTAAAATTTTTGTTTACAGATGCTTTGGCTGAGCAGTTGAGACATTAAGCAAAAAATGATTGGCATGCCTAGCATCTTTGTTTTGGAGGGAGGTGTCAGGACTTGGTGGGTTCCTATATTGGAGGTGGGCTTTAACATCTTTTTTCACTAACAGTGTTCATATCTGATAGTTTTAAATGCTGCTCTTCAACTAGAAGTTGGGACTTGAGTTGCTGTACCCTCACAAGAGGAGAACTGAAGTGTCTGCCTCCAGCACAAGCAAGCAAATTGTCTGTAAGGTTGTGGGAGAGATTGACTGAGCAAGCCTGGAGAGGGGAGATGTAAGCTGACACGAGGAAGGCAAGGATGTTCTGGGGGAAAGTGACCTTACAATTAACATCTGTCCTAATGTGCACAGCCCCATGATGTTTACACAGTACAGAAGGCTTGATTTGGGTCTGCTGTTCGATCTACTGAATTTTTTCTTCTGTGTAATGCTGTGTAACAGAGGAAGATTGGTTTTTAGCTTAGCTGAAAGCTGGTACCTCTTGAGGAAATGGCATGCTTGAAACTTCCTTCAAACTGTAAACTACGGTACCATAATTCCTCAAGAACTGCTCAAAGCAAAAGGCCTTTGATGGGAGGGGAGGAAAAGGGAATCTGGGGGCTCTGCTAACAAACATCTTTTACTGAATTCCTTTTTATGGACAAAGGTGATTTTTGTTTCCCCCACCAGAGCCCCCCCTTCCCCATTCTGTCTGGCTCACCAGATTTTGAATTCAGCATAACAGTTGTTTGTGACTTCAGCTAATTCCATCTTTTTATCTGTATCTGGATGTTTTCTCTCATTTTTGGCATATTAAGACAAAATAAACTTACGTCTTATCTTACTAATGAATATTTAGTGTAAACAACAGAAGGAATAGCTAACAGCTCTGAGAACGAAAGCCAAGGGCAGGAACAGACTGTAAGCATTTCAGTGCTTTGAAGCCAGCCTGTCTGCTCAGTGCATCTTTTATTCCTGCAGCACTGACTGCTAAAGAGGACGTCAATAGCTGCTTATTTTACTGCAGCTTACTGTCATTGATGGTAAGGACAACGCACAGGGAGCAGTGTTAACCATTGTGCAGTAGGACTTAGCAAGGAATTTGCACAGTTGTAAATGGTTTATTTGAGCTTTTAGTAATGAGGAAGTGTTTCCAATGTAGTATTTCAAATGTGTTTTGCAATTTAAACTGAGTGTTGTAGGAGAGATATTATATTTAAAAAAAAAAAAGTCTACAAACTTGATCCCTTTCATCCCTAAAGCTGAGTAGTTACAGTATTGAGTAGCATTTTAGAAATAAAAAAGGGTTTTAGAAACAGCAAAAGGAATCCACAACTTTAACTGTAGTATTACCCCTGTCTGGCAGGAGGAGTTGTCTTTTCCCTGCAAGTAACTTGCTTTGTGTTTAAAATTAATGGGCCTTTAAGCATTCCTTCCCTTAAAAAAATTGAGTGTGTTTATGAAAACCTGAAGGTTACAGATTTATTGTTCCTCCTCTAAAAAAGATGAGGAAATACAGGTGATGTACAATGAGTACACTGAACTTTGATAGCTGAAGCTTCTGAAATTTCAAACTAGGATATGTGGAACAAGGGTAACATGAAGTTCAAAGGGAATTGTTTCCCCCAGCTGCTGCATCCGTGTGTCTGCACTCAGAAAATACATATTGGATTCAGTAAACTATATGCAAAGAAGGTAATTATTCTGATGTCTTCCTTGTTAGGTGTATCTCTAACTCCATGCTTTGGGTAAGGCAGAACCAGTAGTTATTTGCAGTTTCTGACAGGTGTTTGTCAGAAAACTCGGGTGTTGAGGTACTTTTTCAGTTTTTTGTTCTGTTTTGTTTTCCTGCCAGTTTGTTGGATATAAGAAGAAAATGTGAAAATTTGACATTACTGTAACAGATGATTTTAGTGAAAATACCAACTGTGCTGATGAAAGTTATCCAATAAACAGAAATCAGTTGTATATGTTTAGTTTTGACCCCTTGTTACATGTTGCTGATTTTAATTCTAAGAGTAATGCTCTTTCTGAGGGAATCCTGTTGGAAAATGCAGCTTGAATTTGTGATTTTGAAGAAGGAAATCAGATTTGCCATGGAACACAGGAACGAGCAATTAGCATTTCCTGACTGCTTCAGCAAAGGGAAGGGGGAGAAATATTGTCACCTGGTAAGTGATTTGCCTCATTCGGAAAAGAATAGGTGACCAGCACAGTTGAAGAGGAGGAGAACAAGACATTCACAACACAGTCATGGGAGCTCATAAACCGCATCTTGGTTCTTGGAGTAGAATATGTGACTGGAATCTGTCCACAGCTACCTTCAGCATGGAACAGAAAAACATGGAATGACATCCAGCTGTTAAAGATGTTCATGATAATGAAAGATTTTTGCCGGAGGATCAGATTGATTAGTGCTGAATTGAGGTTTTTGACTCTGTGTAGCATCAGTTGAATGGAATTACAGCAGGATAAAAAGCTGCTGAATTCATCACAGTTTAGAGGCTTAATTAATGTGTGCTCTTTAGGCATGGCACAGTGTCATCAGGGGATCAGAAGTGGCAGAAATATGAAGAGAGGAGCTGCTAGAGGAAAAAAAAAGCAGTGGGGGGAAGGTGAGGCCCAAGATTTTGCCAGCTGTGTTTGAGGTCTTTGCTCAGTGTGTTCTCTGAATGGATCAAAGGATTTGTGGTACTTGCTGCTCATTGTCTTGTAGTCATCTACAGCTCACATCTGGCTATAGAAATACAAGGACATTGTAACATTTTAGCTGACTCTTGTCTGATACCAGTTAAATACCCTGTCTGTATATTGGCTGCTAAGGTAGCAAAGGACTTTGGTCAAAACAAATTTATATTTTTATACTGTATTTCTTCAAACACCACATTTTTTTCCTCTTCTCAGGTCCCTGATTACTTTCAGAAAAGTTTAAAAACTGGCAGCTGAAGTAAAATTGGCTTCTGACTTTTATCCTGCAGTACTCCTGTGCATTTCTCAAATTTAATTTGATTCCTTTCTCAGACTTTCAGAGGCAGCTGCCATTTTCTGCCTCTGAAATTGAAGTCTGTGTTAAGTATGATTGGTTATCTCTCCCTGTGGTGCCTAGTGTACTACCTTCATGTTTTGTGCCTTCAAATTTAAGCCATGGCTTTAATTTGAAAACCTAAATTCTGTGGTGAATGTACAATTATTAGCTAAGATTGTGTTTTCAGTTAAAAGATTAAACACTGCTTGATACATAGCAACTTGAATATATGTTCTGTCAGGGCGTACTCTTCGTTTGCTAAAAAGGGCTTGGTCATACAACATCTCCAGAAGTAGCCTTTACTCTTCAGTTAGTCCCTGGGACTTGGAAAGCAATGGGAAGTTTGTAAAGAAGAAGGATTAAATCAATTCGTAGTCATACTCGGTTCACAAGGAGTGTTTTTTCTGACCTTACCTAAAAAGGTACCAAATAGCAGCTTGCTGATGGGTGGGTGGACAGTGATATAGTTTGATGGGCACAGGGTTAAAATGAATTTACTGAAACATTCATAAATCCAAATGTATGGGTTAGTGAAGACTACTTACACCAACCTTAAACCTCCCAGAAATATTTCTGTTGCTTTTGTCCTGAAGTGAAGTGCTCGTGACAGAACTCCCACTTTGTCCCTCTGAATCAATGCAAATCATGGCTTTGTCTAGCAAAGAGATAGTTTTTGTTGCAAGCACTGATTTATTTTTTTTTCTAGAGGACTGTTGCAGACAAGGATAGAACACTTGTCACAACTATAAAACACTTTTATGTGTACAGACAGCTGAGTTAAACTGCATCTATAGATCAGTGTTTTACAGCTTCAAATATGCTATAAAGATAAAATACGTACTTAGTTTTATGAATCAGATCCAAGATGTTAAACTGTATAAAAGTTTGGGAGAAACAGCTATTTATAGATATGGCTGCAGAGTGAATCACATGTATTTCATTCCAAAGTTTTAAATATTTTAAAAAACTACATAAAATATGGAAGCAAGATTTGTATAGCCACTTCAATCAAAGCTTTAAAATATTAATTGCTCTTCTCTTCTCTTCTCTTCTCTTCTCTTCTCTTCTCTTCTCTTCTCACTAACTATTACATTCACTATTCAGGAACTTTGATTTTGGGTTAGAAAGTCAAACAAAATTTAATGTTAGAAAACTAGTGCAATTTTTTTACATATATTTTATCTTCCAAAATCTTTTGGGTTTTGTGGTAACAATGTGTCTTGCCATGTCGCTACCTACATGGAGACAGATGCCTACTTAATTTTTCCATGATTAAGTGAGAATAAAGATTTCTAGAGAAAATAAGCCATAGTTCAAGAAATGGGAAATCCATTTCTGTCACTGAATTAAGGTCTGACCCAGTGGAAGGTCCCTAGCGGAGGGTGTGGTTTTTCTTTTTAGGGAACTAATTTGGTGGTGGAGTTGTAGCAGGCAGTTTTGAGGTGCTGTGGTGCCTCTTTGCTTACCAAGGCAGCATTCCTGATGCTGTGTGGCTTATTTGTTAAGTATGATTGGTTATCCAAGTGTGGGATGAATTCCCCAGGCTTCTTGGGGTATCTTTTCCATCCTGCACTTTTTCCTGTCTTTTGTAACACAACTTTCTGTCCTCAGTCACTGTTGGTTTTTGCAAGCACAGGCTGTTTAGCAGCATTGACTACTGAATGTGCTGTTCCTGCTTCTGGCTGCCTGTGGCTCTGGGCAAGCAGGGATCGATGGTTCTGGATCAGGAAATTGGCATCTACGTTGGCTGAAGTCCTGCGTATGTCCCAGCCTGATCCCCGATTCTGATGAGCACAGCCTGCAAGCTGCGTAATGAAACAGAGAAGCTCTAATTATGTGATAGTCTGCTTGTACTGAACTGTAAATGGCATCCTGATGCTTTAGCAGTAGAAGGCTGATTCTTAATAGAATTGGCCTCTGCAGTATCTCAGGCGAACAGAGCTGTAACTTTTTAATGACTTCTTGAAGACAGGTCTTGGGTTTATAATTGTCTCTGTCTCTGAATATACAGGAGTATCATTCCATTCCTCTCTCAAAGGGTTTTATCCTGGTTTCTCCCAGATTGTAGAAATTGCTTAGCGGTTGGGATTGGTGTGTCCTCGGTATTTCTTTTAGTCACTGTAGACATAAATGCTTTTTACTTGTTATTTGTATGTAGTTTGACTACCAGTAAGTGAATTTGCAGCATTTAAGCTGATACTTAACTACTGACAGGATGCACAGACTGACCTACTTTTCTGTGCGCTACCAGCAGTGAGTATAACCCCTTGGAAGAGAAATGAGAAAACTGCCAGAAAGCCTGGTATAAGTGATTCACAGGAGACTATGTGCTAAAATACTGTTGAATAATATAGCAAAGTTGTGTGACTGAATCTACTGAAAAATGTAAAATTTTGTTTAAATTAATATATTATGTGTGCTGTTTGGAAGGTAGGTGAAATAGCAAACATTTCTTTGATCAAATCCAAAATTAGAGGGATTTTTTCGTGTTAGAAAATTATTTTCCACACACTTAGTGTGATTTTAGAATTATAAGCATCTTGTGTTTACCGTAAGAAGTCTTTGTGTTGTGGTCATTTTACAAATAGAGAATGTTTAATTTTTAAGAGAAATTTTAGAGGGAGTTTGATTTGTAAGGGCTTTTTGGTTGGTTTTTGGTCTTTGTTTTTGGTTTTTTTTTCATCTGGTCAATTCTGCCACGTGTGTGCAATGTGCAAACCAAACAAACCCCCTTTATTTCCTCCCTGGTCCTATGGTATTGCAGATTCCTGTCCATTACATTCCTGCACATTATAGCTCCTTCAGGGAGCCTTCGTCAAAGGGGATTTAAAAAGGCAGAAGCAGAAGCAGTAGTGCTTCACTTTGTGAAAAAAGCTGCAGGTTATCGGATATCGTGCATATTCCTCTGTGTCACCATCTGAGGGGATGTTTGTTAAGCAGAGCAGCCAATCTTCTCGTAAACACCAGTTGCAGTAAGTATGGAGAAAAAAGATGGTAAGATTGAATATACCAGCATCTCTCTTCAGCCTTACCTCTTCTATTTTGGCCTCTTACAGTGGTTGCAACTGAGGAGCATATGAAGTAACTCTTGGGTTATACTCAGGTCATAAAACAAATTAAAATGACAAGATATATTAAATAAACCTGGTTCTCACTCTGCTGGGATTAACTGAACATCTTCAAGCACTTATGTTTTAGCCGTCATGGTCTGCAGCTCCTGACTGTCAGGAACATTTGGCTCTTGAGCTAGATACTGCAAAAGCTGAAAAGATGGTCCACCGAGGAGGTGCAGACTCTGAAGAGCACATTTCATCCTGAGATGGGCAGAAATTTTGGAAAGCTGTAGGTTTACAGTCAGGTAGAATTTATTAAATTTGGATTTATTAGTTGTATTGGTCATATGGAAAGTTAAAAGTCTCAAACATATTCATTAATAATTTTATCCGAGGTTAAGGGCGGGGGGGAAGGTGACAACTGCTTTCACAGCAGTGTTCTATGCCATTCCCTTGTAAGGAGAGAAAAATACCACAAATCATTGTGAAAGGTTGGTTGAGTAAATTTCAGTTTTAAACTGGCAATTCTGCAATCTATGCTTGGCCAAGGCTTTTTAATTAGCAGAGAGTAGTTATTCCAAGAAGACTGGCAAAATTTCTGCACACCTTGCTGACCATACCAAGTGGAGAAAGAAAACCTCAATTTGAGTAGTGGCTAGTTTGTCCTAATCTGAGAGCTCCAGCACTTTTAAGTTTCACATCAGCTCTAAAGATGACTTTTGTTTTTCTTCTGGTGGATGACTGTTTACTTACAATTTTACAGTTCTTGTGCATTATTGCACTGCAGCATCTCTACTCCTGAGAGTCAAAGGTGTATATGTGTTCCCTCAGCTTCTCTCTAGCAGTTTTCTAGATGGATATTTAGCTTATCCAGCTCTAAAGATTTCTCTTAGCTGCACTAGAAAACTGAGGGCAGAACAGAGTCTTCTTCATAGTGGGTTATGCAGCTTCTGTGGTGTCTTTCTGATTTTTGTGAAGAACTTTATAAACAAGATTGTTTACTGTTTTCTCTCGAGTAAGGTAGATGTTCATTTTGGTAGAGCTATAGTCAAATCTCAATTTTAATAGACCTATTTTATAATTATAGAGTTGTGGAATAATTCATGTTCGAGAGAACCTCAGCTCATCTAGTCCAACCTCCTGATCAAAGTGTGAAGTCAGGCCACATTGTTCAGGGTTTTATCTGACTGAGACTTGAAAAGTTGTGCAACACGTGTGGGCAACTTGCTCCACTGGTGGACTGTTCTCGTGGTGGAAAAGTTTTTCTTTGTATCAAATCTGATCCTCTAATTTCAACTTACACCTATAGGCTCTTTTCCTCCTACCCTGTGCCATTGTCAAGAGCCTAGCTCCACCTTCCCCATGCCTCCCTGGAGGTCCTGTTCGGTCCTCCCAAAGCCGTGTGTTCTCTAGGCTGAACAAGCCCTGGCTGTGCAGCCTCTGCTCAGAGGGTCAGTGATCCAGTGCCTACGGGCTTGGTCAGTCTTCGCTGGACATGCCTGTTGTTTTGGGGGGCCCAAAGCCCCGCAGTGTTCTGTATGTGACCTAATGAGGGATAACCCCTTCCCTTGACTGACTGACCGTGTCCCTGCTAATGCAGCACATGAGGCTGGTGGCCCTCTCCGCTGGCCAGATGCTGCTGGCTCATGCTCAGCTCACCGTCCCCAGGCTGTATTGCTGCAGGGGGTTGGTTTTTTACAGGTGTAGGACTTGGCCTTTGCCCTGGCTGAATTTCATAAGGGCCCTGTTGGTCCATTCCTCCAGCCTGTCTGGATGCCTCTGGATGGCAGTCCTGCACATGAGCACACCAGCTGGTGTCCCCAGGATGGTCTCACCCGTAGTCTTGATGAGTGTTCATGCTTCCAGAGCATTAGTTGAGGCGTTGAGCAGTGCTGGTCCCAGGGTACATTCTTGCATTGTGCAAGATGTATTTAAATAGTGACTTTCACTCTATTAACAAGCCTAAGTTTAATACATTGAATTGGGATGGCACGGCTGCTTGGCCTTTCAGTCAGAGTTGCCTTGTGCCTGCTGCTGGAACAGCAGCCTGGTTCAGCCATTTTTGTTAGGAAAACAAGAGCAGATGAGAGATCCGTCTAGCTACTGTCCTCTCGCTCGCAATTGTAGGTGCCAGTCTGTTACAGTTTGTAGGCTGCTTAATTAGGATGCATAAATGTGTGGTGGAGTGGTGTGAGGGGAACGGGAAGCGCGGCCATGGGGTTTGATCACTTGGGAGTTTCAGATCTCTCTGAGGTATCTGTTGTGGGGTGGTTATTTTTTTAAAATAACATGACCGAGAGTGGAATATAGGTGTAAAATAGATTTATTCTCTTTAATAGATGTGGTGACTGATACATGATACCTGTGTACTCCACTCCATGCCTGACATACTTGCGCCTTTCTCACTCTCGTACTATCTCCAAGTCCTGTAATCCGTAGGCAATTTCTTCAAGAAAATGCAACTTTTGTCTACTTTTGATTTTTATGCCTTGGAGATCTAAGGTATTACTGAGTATTGCTGGCAAAACCAGTTCTGGAGTCTGACACCTCCGCCTCAAGAACAGAACATATATAAACAGTAAAACCTATACAGCCACAGTTAAAGAAATAATTGTTCTTCAGAGGTGGCTTTTCTTGGGTTAAACTTGGGCAACTTCAGGTAGATGGAGGTCCTAGTTCTCAGGAACAGAGCATGGGAATCA
Organism: Aegotheles bennettii; assembly: GCA_013398125.1. NCBI lineage: Eukaryota > Metazoa > Chordata > Aves > Caprimulgiformes > Aegothelidae > Aegotheles > Aegotheles bennettii. The sequence continues at coordinate 120,196 of VZRW01012582.1, read as the reverse complement.
CAGCTGAAAAACCCTATCAGCAACTGGCATTGTCTGCCTGTTCTTGTGATGAATGTACACAGCATGAGAGCATGTGGCTTTAAGCTTGTATTGTTTGATGATTACTCTTCCCTCCTTGGTTAAAAAACAAAATTTTAAAATACTCATTTACTTAATTTGCTATTTAATCCTCATTTTTACTCTTTCCTTTTTTTCTTATTTTTCAGTGACAATGGCAAATATTGGAGAAAAAGGTATGATTTCTATTAGCTGTTTATAAGTGAAATTAATGTATTGTGGTAGATTGGTAGTTTACTAGTAGAATTGAGATACAGCTCTAACCTGTTTTAAATAAGTGTATTTTTTGTGTTCTTCAGCTCCTTGTATTACCCTGCTGTTCCTGAACATGGCTTTAGCCAGTCTAAATAGAGATAAGAAAAAGCAGAATCTTTTACTCTTCTTACTGGCTTTCTGAAGTGTCAACTAAAATAATCCCTATATTCTGCTTTTAAAATTTTCTATTCATAACAAGGAAAACTCTTGTAAAACCAGAACTTCTGAAGATGAGCAAGGTGTTTGTGCAGAGTGCAACATACTTAAATGGGAGATGAATTTTTTCTGCAGTTTTTTTTTAGCCAGTGTCTTTGAAGAAACAGAATCCTTCAGATACATAACCTTTTCAGAAGATAATAAAATCGCCTGATTAGCTGTTGTTAGTTCCTACCCCGAGGCTGTAGCATGTTTAGATTGATTTTCCAGATGCTATTTTAATACAACATGGAAGTGTAAATCGTGTGGCTGCAGAGCATTTGGAGGAGGGACCTGGGGGCTAGGAGGCAAACTGTTTGCTTTTTATGTTTGTGTAATTACACCAGGTTTTAAGTCGCTGATAACTCCCTCACTTAGAAAAAGTGTTTGCCAAATAAACATTTCTTGAAAAGTTTTTTTTCAGTTCAGTGATCTCTCCCCCCCATGGGAGCGCATGAGCGTGTCTGCAAACTTCAGCACCCACAGACTTTGAAATCATTCCAGTTTCTTGCTGTTCCATAGTCGGGGGGAAACACGATGAGTGTGTTAGGCATTGCTCACAAAGCACATTAGAGTTATCACCAGAATGCATTGGGGAACATCAAATTTCCTTATTTTTAGCTGCTGAAAGCCTTGGTGAACTTCAGTCAGTCAGGAGAAATTTACCATGGCTGTACTTCTGCCATAAGTGTTTTCAAGGGTAAAAACTGGGCAAATGAGGCCCAGCCCTGCTGCAGGTTGCTGCAAATTCCCAGGCAACTAGAACTACGCTAGCTGTTTGTAAATGGGTTGCCCTCAAGCAAGGGACATGGTATTTGGGTTTGTGGGGTTTTTTTCAGAAAAAGTGTAAAATAGAAGGATTTCTGCCCAGGGAGCTGTAGACAACTCTTCTTTTTCTGTCTCAAAGGAACTGAGCTTCTTATGTTGGGCTTTCAACACCCATTGACCCAGTGGAGCCACTGGGTAGCCAAGGGTGGGTAGGTGACCTGGGAGAAGTCATCAGTCAGGACCTGGGCTGTGTTGGAGAACTGAGGTGCAAGAGCAAACAAGAAGAGCTTAAGTCTTGTGCAGACTTTAGAGGGGAAACATGGAATAAAATTATGTCTTCCTCCAGTAGTCTTTTTTTTTTTAATGTATGAAAAAGGAATTTTTGTATCAACCACAGTTACCGTTACTCTCACAACAATAAAATATAGCTACAGATTAGTAAACGCATAGTGTACAGAACTGATGTAACTTGCCCTATCTTGCCCCCTCTTTAGGCCATGAATATGTTGTTGTTTAAAAAAATACTGATTTTGTTTGAATAAGTCAGGGTTTTTTTAGAGTTGATAGAAATGTTCTGATAAAAACGTGGACTGTTCCTGCCAGATGCTTGTGCAATAACAAGATGGACATTTAGTGTGTTGCACTTGATGTGGAGTCCAGTTCTATCACTTACTGAAACTGTTGAGATTTTTTTCAGTTTATAGTCATGGCACATGGCTCTTTTCCCCTGTCATCCCAAAGGCTTTGTACAGTGTTGCTCCTCAGATTTTGTTAGCTTTTCTTTATTATTTTGTGAATAAGAATAATGTACTCTGTTGCTCCTTTTTTGAGTAAACAGACTTCAACACCAGAAACATTTATTCAGTGTTACTTTTGAGGCAAAATTGCAAAAAATAGAACCGTGCTGGACTACTGTTTCTGCATTTATACACACCATCATGCATATGTTATGGAAAATTCTCAAGTGCTGAGTAGTGTTACATATAAAAAAACATGAGCTAACCATACGAGGGCAGTATTTCAGATTGTGTAGTGCAAGTACACAGGTTTCCCTTTATGATGTTTTCTGATGATCTCATGAATTAATAGAAGTTGTATAAAGACTATTTGACTGTGTAGCTTCCATATAACCCTGAGCTCTCTATGATCTGAGTTCATCTGTACAGCAGGGAAGTACTTTTCACTGTTGCCATCCCAGCTGTTCTTTATTTGCTGCTTCTCTGCTCTAGAAAGAAAAATGCAAGAAAACACTCTTTCTTGTGCATTAGAGCAAGTTAATCAGGGGATACAAGTTTTGGATTTACTATTTACTGTAGTGAATTACATAGTACATTGAGAGCTTTTAAATGGAAACACCTATCCATCCATGGCAGGTATCTTTGGAAAAGTTAATACTACCTTCTGTATGCTAGTAAAACATGGCAGCATCGTAAATGTTAACTGACATCTGTCAAAAAATCGAAGAATAAATCGCTGGCTCTGAAGAATACAATGCAGTGAATGAACATTTGAATTTAAAGAACCTGCTGGTTTTTAAAAACCACCCTAATGTCCTCCCTCTGAAAAATGTAGCCAAAAAAGTTAACTGGTTATGGTTACTGCTCGAGTATCATACGCGTATCCACTCAAAGACTCCCCTCGCTCCAGCCATCATTTAGGTAGCTGTACTTCCTTTGGGGGTGGGGGTGTAGATTTTTTTGTTTGGGATTTTCTGCATGGCTAGCAGTCTCCCTACATGGTTTATAAAGCTAAAAAGCAGAGATGTACTAGTTAAGTCAGATTTAACAAATGCATAAAGGGACAGTGCTTGCTAGATAATTATGGGGCTCTAATAGGCTATTAACTGTTCCCATCAAACTTTTGTAATATATGTAGCCTGTATCATGACTTTCCCCATACAGTCTGTATTTGTCTCGTGAAGTTGCAGTGCAGTATTTTTGTTGCAAAGCCTTTGCAGGGCCTCTGTATTTACATCTGTTAGAGTAACTATCTGTGATATGTACAGCATCCGTTTCCAAGAACTATATTCACTGGTCTGTATTAATTCTGTTCCTTTTTGATTTTAGTTGTGTGCCTGGTTGCTTACCACATATTTTTCATGCTGTTCGTCTGGTCATATTGGAAAACAATCTTTACGCTACCAATGAATCCTTCAAAAGAAGTAAGATAAACTTTTGTTTCTGAAATAGCCTAGTCAAATGCCTGATTTTGTAGTATTTGAATAGCTTAGACTCTGATCTCATGTAGTATTACACTCTGTAGAAAAATACAGATGGTAGTTATTGCTCCTTAATAGGAGTAAGTCTAAGAGCAAACAGTGCAATGACCAAGACAACAAAAATTACACCTTCTCTAAGTTTTAAAGGTTTTCTGATAGATTTTTAAAATTAGAAAATATTTATGTTATTAAGAAGAAAAAAAACTCTGTCCACTTGAAAAACATCCATTATTTGAACTAGCAGCTTAAATCTTTGCATGGGAGTAGAATATTTCTATGTGGGCAAAGAATTTATTTCCCGGTGTTTAAGACTTACGTTGCCTGCCAGCATCTATCTGTTGTCTTCTAATTAAAGCTTCTTCCCTGTCTCTTTTGGTATGAAGGAACTTGGTTGTGGTGTAAGTTCATAACAGGTAAGCTGATGCTGAGAGGCCACTACTGGCTAAGCAGGAAGAGAGCTGATATAGTACAGCTGCATGGAAAACAGGTCTGAGTAAACATATACCCCAAGTCTAAGTGCAGCAGGTATGGAAGTGTTACAGAAGAAGGATCTAGTTACCTTGGAGAATGTTAAGATACAAAACAATACTCAATATGATATAGCCTCAAGGTAATTGCTTTTAGTACAGTATTGGGGGGTTTTATTATTTTGATTTAAAATTCTTTCTAAAATGAAAAAAAAAAAAGGAACCAAAAAACCCAAACCCAGAGAAAACTGTTAATAGACTTGATGAAAAACCTCCCCATGCAGTTTGGTACCACCAGTGCAATTTTTTGGCCTCTTCCATCCTGTCTTTGTAGATAAAGCCCACAGTCCTCAGTAGCTGCTATGTCACACAACCTCTGAGGTAAGAGGAATCATGCTATGGCTGCTCTGCAGTTTGAAATATCCACAAAGCCAATACTTTTTTTGGCATGGACTCATAACTCTAGCTCCTATAACTACCATGCCAACACAAAGTAAATAGCTTGTGATTTCCACAGTGTTGTGTGGAGGTTCTTTTCTTAGTAGTTTTCATTCACTAATAAGATATGTAATTGTGGAAACAAGTAGATAATTCAAAGTAATTGGCATCTTCTTGAATTTCACAGCACAATACTGCAGCTTGGAGTGGAGATGAGCAAAATAAATTAAGAACCTATTTCATTTGGTAATTACATAGCAAAATATATGCATGTATATGGTGAGTGTAGTGATAATTAGAAGGGTTTTCAAATCAGTGGGCTGATGCCAATAAAAGACTTCCAAAACATTTTAACAATTCCTTAGTAATTGTAGTGGGATTCCAAAACCATTATACAATGCTACTGGAGAACTTCAAATTGGATATTAAAATAATTGAAGGTGGATAATAAAAAGCAATGTGTGGTGTTTCTGTGTTCTTTGAATTTACACAACGTTGCTGGCAGTAAGTGACATCTTTGTTGTTCCATGTCTTTTTCCTAATCTACTAGAACAGTATTTTAAGAATTTAATTAGGGTATTTTGTAATGTTAAGTTACTGCTTGGCTTCCACTTTCTAGGATGAAGTCTGTAAATGTAAAGGGATGTATTTTCAACTGTAGCAAATACTCATTTGAACACTGAAAAACAGATAAAGCTTTTGCATTTTGTTTTCATGAATACTGCAGCTGTTGCAAACCACAGAGCCTGTATATTTCTTTTTAAGCTTATTTCAATTTTTTACACCTATGAAAAGCACTAAAGTTCTGGCTGCAGTTTCTCTTCAAGAGACTTTGAAGGACTTCACTTTAGTGTGTGCCATTCTGTAGCTGTGTGTACCAGCTGTATACAAGCATTGCATGAAGGTGGGAGAGATTTTGTAGACTCAGGACTACTCTGAGAACCAATACAAAATAATGGAGCAGTAGCTGTGTACATAAAAGATATTCTGAACCAACTTTCTGCAGTGAGAATTCCTGTATATCCCAGTATAAATCAATTCAAGTGTTGGCAAGAGTGTATTCTTGCTAGGGAAAAAATGAAAGGTGACCTGAGAAACTCATGCTGAACAGTGAACCTCCAGTTTCTTCTAGAAGATTATGAGCCTTGTCAGGAAGGTGGAGTGGTGGCTTCTTTGTGGGGTGAGAATAGCTTCCTGTATGTTAGTAAAAAATTAATATTATTTAATACTATTGTAATGACTAGCCTTTCTGTAGACATAAATGCTAGTACAGGTTAAAGACAGCCACTCTTCCTGCCAAATACAGACTTCTTTTCAGAGGTGATTTTGTATCCTATTTGTCTGATAGAGATACCAAAGACTTTGGCATCTGCCCATTTCTAGTAGCTACAGCGACAAAGCTGACTGACTGTGTTTCTGGGTTGCAGAGGAATTTAGAGTAGAAGAAATTTGGACTACTTGATATGTGCCATGCATCTCTTTCAGTAATTTTTACCCTCTCAGCTCTTACTAGAGCAATGTTTGTTATTGCTATTTTGGGCAGTGACAGAAGTTGTCCTTTCATGCAGGAAGATGTTAAGATGTGGCTATTCTATCCTACAGGACTCTGTATACATACTCTTCCTTATCTCAGCCAATCTCTGAAGTAAAAATACATCCTAACACCTGCATGAAGAGAACAGCAACTCTCCAGTGGCAAAGAATAAAAGGGGAAATGCCAGACACCAGAAGAGAAATAAAGCTATCTTTTCTGCTGTTACTAGTAGCATATTTTCTTTTGGTTAAAGACTGACATCCCTAGTTTACATTCACTAGCTAGTACTTAGTATTACAGAATTAAAATAACTGACCTTTCAAGGGAATGGATTACTTCTGGAAGCATTCAGCATTGCATCAATACTGAATCAGAAATAATTTTAATTTTGTCTTTAGTTGCCATAACTAAATTACTGGTCTTAGAAACACTGAGTTATTTGCTGTAATACCTTGTACGTGCTGCTAATCCATCTTTACACAATGAATATTTATTTCTCTTTCCATCTCTACAGATACTTATTTAACTTAAAATTTGCTAACATATGTTTTGATTTTAAAAATTATTCCAGTTTCATCTATCATATTCAGACAAGGAATCCCTAGAGAGAGAGCCTAGAGGTGAATCCCAGCAAGAAGTCTTAAGACGGGCAGCCAAGGATCTTCCTATCTATACACGGACAATGTCTGGAGGTAAATAGGTGTTCAGGAGACCACTGAAAGCAGGTGTTTTGTGGTACTACCGAAACAAATTAAAAAAAAATTGGATTGTAGTGAAGAACTGCTTTTCATACTTCATAAAATAACGAAGTGTTCCAAGAACTGAAGTTTAAGGTAACTTTATGCAGCTACATTTATTCAGTGCAAACACCATTGGAAAGTAAATCACTGCGTGCAATTTAGGATTTTAAAGTGGATTGACAATGCCTTGCTAGCTGTTTGCAAACTGACATTAACAAACAGCTTGTAATGCTAACAAACTGCAGAAGACGCTGTAGCAGTCTTTTACTGCATAGATTTCTTCTTTCATAGGTTAAAAAAAATTAAAAATGGTGAATTAATCACTGCCTGCGTGTCATGTATCGCTAGATAGATCACAGTAAGAAACTTACTCTTTTACTTGCTGGTTGTTCAGTTGCAAGAACAAAAGTTCTTCCAAACTAAGAGTTAATTCTAACCTACTGATACTGTAAGTATGTGAATGCTGGCTAGCTGAACAAATCCAAGAGGTAATCTCATGCAGTAAATTAAAGCTGTTAGAATAATAGCTTAAAATAGCTATATTGTTAAACAGTCTTTAAAGGTTTTCCAGTCTAGTGAGGGTTTTGTGGGGTTTGTTGGTTTCATTGGTTGTTTTGCAGAGCTGAGGGGTTTGGAAGAAAAAGCCCTGATTAGGGTGATTAGCAGAGATTGCAAAAACTGAGCTTTTTGGGTTCAGTCTGCTAGATTCAGCATTGCAGGTACTTAAAGAATGCTTCAATATTTGCGACTGCTTCTGATCACGCTGAAACACTTTCCTGGGGGTCCTGCTGGGCTGAACTGCTAGTATTTACTTTAGTGCAGACTTCAGGAATCAAAATGTGTGCATGGAGATGTAATCCTGGAACTTTTTTCTTTAGCAATCAGATACTGTGACAGATGCCATCTTGTAAAACCAGATCGTTGCCATCACTGTTCTGTATGCGACAAGTAAGAAAATATTATAAATAAGTTCTGAATGAATTTTTTTTTTTCTTGACACAGAAACTTCTATTTTTCGTGCTTAGATTTTTCAGGTTTAATGTTTTGGCAGAGAAGCTTTTTTTATTCCTTAGAGTTTTTTCAGGTTTAGTTTTATTTATTTATAAGGAAGTCAGTAACTAATTCATTTGATGGCTTTCTTGATGCCAACATGTGTTACGTGGTCTTACATATTCTTTACATAATGGTTTAAAACTATGAATATTAATAAAGAACTTTCCTTTAGAATGTAACCAAAAAATAGCTGATAAACAAAAATTTGCTTCTCTTGTTAGAATCTGAATAAAGGTCACTACCCATCTCAATCTAATCATGATGTCACTTACATCTTATCCGAGGTAATAATATCCTATTTTTCACTGGGTAACTTGCAGGTTATTTTTATTTAAAGAAAGAAACAACCAAGCATCCCCCATTTCTAACTGAAGAGTAAAATAAAGTTTTTGTTTGTCTAATACAAAATGAGGTTCACTTCTATATTCCCCAGAAGTCTAATTGTTTTCTAATTTAATCTTTTTTTCGGCTGTTCTTCTCTCTGACCTTTCTCCAGTTAGCTTGGATGTCTTGAGTGTTTCTCTACTCTTGCCTCAGTGATTTAAATTTCTTAACTTTAAGAGAAGGCGCTTCCTCAAAGATTGATTTATTCTTAGCTTTAAGGCTGTTCCAAATATTCTTCAGCTGATAATACATCAAACCTTCCAACATAATTATGAGGCAGAGAAGACTTTTCATTTTGTCCAGCAAAACAGCAGAGGCACCGAAAGAGTAACTGAGTTGAATGAGAAAGAGAATTTTGGTTGTGTTGTGTGGGATGGTGGTTGCAATGTAAGATAGGAACATTCTTATATTTGAGCAGGGTAGTGAAAAAGGGTGACCTGTGTCTTGCTGTGAAATGTGAATGAAATTTGCAGAATTCCATTTGTTAATATATTTTGCAGAATACCTTAACTTTATCCTTACCTTGTCAAAATTCACTTGTTTCAGTTCTGTCTGATTTTCTTGTATATGTTTTTTTTATGGAGAGTGATTAACTGCAAAAATGTTTGAGATTTTTATACAAGGTAGGTTCTTAGAAACCTGTGCCTCTGCATATTTTTGTATAAAAAGAAATCATGTACTTGGAAATCTATTTAGTTGCATCACTAAGTATATAATAATTTAATTGAAGCCCAGTCTCTGTCAGAGAATAAAAAATAGCTGAAAACCCAATTCAGAATGAGAACCAAATCCTAAAGTTGAAGTTGTAGATGGCATTTTCTTAAATTGCTAGGCTCTTGACAGAACAGCATTTTGAATTTGAGTTACCTACAGATTACTTGTAAGTAAACTGTATTGTGTGAATTTAAACAGACATCTTTGTTAAATAGATTAGGTAACCAATAGTACATATAGGTAATTCTTAATCTATATATGAATAATTTAAATCTGACATGTAACTGTGCTTCTGACTTCTGTTTTTCTTTTGCTTTTTGCCATGCTTGGAACTCTGTTGGTTTTTTTTAAGATGCATTTTGAAAATGGATCATCATTGCCCTTGGTGAGTGTACTATTGGCTTTCTTTTCTTATTTTCTGATTTGGTAAAGTAAGCTCTTGAAGGCTCTGTTGTGAATGTGATGCTTCACTATTCCTAGAGTTAGATGCTTATGTAAAGTTGCTGGTCTTGCAGGACCATTGGAGTTATTTACTGTAGGTCCTGTTTTCCTAGTTGCGAGATGTGGAAAGAAGTTCATGTATCATTTTTCTTAGACCTTTGAGTTGGGTAACTCCATGTGTTTACAATTAGGATGAGGTAGACTTCTGTCCAGTAAGAAAACTTAATTTATGAATTGCATCTTTTCTTCGTGGACTTTGAGTTTGACTATTACTGTGGCTTAGTTGCATTGAATGATGAAATTCTACCCTAGGTTAAAAACCAAAGGGAAGACCTGCACCTAGTTCCCCTTACTGAAGCTCCTGGGACAGCTTGAGTGGGCTTGCTGGAAACAGCAAGTTAGTTCTTTTAGTTTTATGGCTTCTTTGTTTTCTTGTGGTTTTTCTCCCCTCTCCCTCCCACCTTCCCTCCTTTTGCTGCCCTGTCGGCCTGCACAGTGGTTTTGTTTCCTGCCTTTTCTCAGCAGCCCTTGGAACCAGTGGGTAGATAGGATGTGTAATTAATTTCATGTCAGTTTGGCAGGTATCTCACGGAATAATTAAAGATAATTTTAAAGGGAATTGTTCAGTAAGGTCCAAGTTAAGAGGATTGAGTGGTAGATGGCAGTTCTTCATCACATGAAACTGATCAGAAAAGAAGAATTTCCTGCGTTGGACAAACTGAATGGTAGATGATTCTAGGTAGACAGTTCTAAGCAGCTGGTTTGACCTTCTTAAATCAAATTCCTGGGCAGAGGAGACTCTATCCTGGAGGAGGAAAGGGTGCTGGGCTCCTCCTGTTTGTCTTGATCCTGACTACAGCCTCTGACATAGTGCAATTTGATTTAAGAATGTCCCCTTATTTTGCAGCTGCATGGTAGACACAGTTGGTTGAAATATATAACAATATAGAGTAGAGTTACTTCCTATGTATTTTTTTGCTGTAGGGATATCAGCATGTGAAACCTGATGATGCTTAGTGCTAGTAGTGTGCTTCTTAAAAAGACAAAACAAAACACAAACAGATAAAATCATTGAATAACAAACAAATTCCTTCTAAGGAAAAAGACTGTTGCCTATTTTCAGCCTTCTTACAGCCATCTTGTAGAAAGCTATAAGAAAAATAACTGTCAGGCTATTCCCAACAAAATATCAGTGAAAAGTCTCAATATTGCTGTTATTAATCACTATTACATACACTTCTCATAAGCATTATGGTCTGTTTGGGATTTTTTGAGTTGTCCTTCCTTAGGATAGTACATGAAAATGTCATTCATGTAAACTTCAATGTCAGAATAAAAATACATTGCATCAAATAACAAATCATAAACTGAGCACTTAAGTGTTGTGTAAAGAGGCAGTGAAGTTGTATTTCACTAGGATACAGACTTCTAGAAAAATAAACTCCATGTTCCTCTCAGTAGCATTTGCTTATTATACCTGTTTGCAGACTTTTCATATCCAAACAACATAAACATACCCAGTTTGAGAGTATTTACATTGCTCATTGTTTTTAATCTAACAAGCAATGAGTGCAAAAAAAAAATAGAAATGGTGAAGATACTTGAAAAATGTGTAAAACTTTTTGATGGAGAATTGTTCCTTTTGTACTCCAAGTAACACAAGTGTTAAGAAGAAAAAGAGGTATTGTCTTGCTTTATTTTTCCTAAGTTGAGTGAATGTCCACAGTTCCTTGCTCACTCTGAAAAAAAATAACTATGTAGAAGTGACAAGGGAGTTTTGAAATATTGCAGAGATGCTGATCAAACTTCATAGTTTCATTTAAGGGAAATACCACCTGGCTATTTTACTGACAAAAGTAAGGGTGTGAATCAGTATAATGGGTGGGGTTTAGCCCCTTGAAAACATCATTAGGTCCTGCTTTTCTTTTCATGTTGAGATTTTTTGGTGGGAGCCAAATTTGGTGGAAAAAAGATTGGGAAGAACCTGTGTGATGCTTAGGGAGACCAGGGAAACAGTAACGGAGATGAAGCGTTTGGAAGGCAGAGGTAATAAGATGGTAGTCATGTCCTAGCCCCAGGTCAGCTGCTTTCTGCTTTTTGGCAGGCTTTATTTTGTCTAGCACTTCTGAGATAATGGAAGTGCTGTGGTAACTGGAAATATTTAAGGCTAATTGCTCTCTAACTACTCCAAAAGGTTTAAGTGATGCAGAAATAAAAGCAAAGTGACACAGAAATAAAAATATTAGCGATTTCCATGCTAGTGCTCCTGCTATTCATACAGGTGGAGCTGAAGGCAGGGATGCAATGTCTTGAGGCATCAAATATATGATTTGTATGTAACAACTATAATATTAACAAAGTGCATTAGCAACACCTTAGGAACCACTTGAGACATCTGTCCTTTGTCTTTTGAGTCATCTGAAAAGAATTTAGCATCTCCTTAATTCTGTGATGCTTTTTGTTAACTGAGCTGCATCACCTTCGGTGCCTTGTAAATTATTTTTTTTGCCTGGCATTTTCGGTAAGCTGACTCTTGAACTAGAAATAATATATCTTATTTTTGTACTTCAAAATTAATCATTTTAAATGTTATCTAAAATCCAAATTTTAACCTGGATTTTTCTTTTGTATGAATGTTTCACTGCAGTATCACACCATTTAGCATGTTGTCTGTACATTTATTATTTTTACTCTTCTTTAAAATGTTACACTTTAACCACCATTCTTGAGTCTTACAATTTGATACCACATGTTAAGATAGCAAATTACCAAATCTTGGTGTTTACTTTCTCTTTAATCTTTTGATGAACTATTCCAGTAAGAACTCATCAGTCTGGAGCTTTGTCAAAACTGTGGGGAGTGGGATAATTTATGAGGTTTTTTTTAATGTGTGTACTGTATGCAGTAGTGTGAAAGAACAAGAAATAAATCTGTCTTTGATTAAAAAAATTTCATCTCTGGTGAATAACATTTCACTGGATATTTTCTCACTAAACAGTGCTATAAAGTAAAAACTGTCATAAAAGAAGTACCATGAAAGTAAAGTAGGGTTATCATAGAAACCTTGCATCTGAATTGCTTGTAGTTTATCATGGAATTGCTGTCTTTGACATATTTAATGAAGAAGACACTTCACCATAGAGAATTGTAAATTTACTTTCCAGTAAGAATCATAATGAGCTTAGAAACATATCTTTTGCTGTTTGTTTTTTATTTTTAATTAGAACAATCTCTTGTGAGTCCTTCTTAACTGTAGTTAATAAAGATACTTAGCTATTGCTGCATATTTAAATGGCGATGATAAATTTAATGTTTAGCCAAGGTGGCATGTTTTGTAAAAACAAAAACACTAATGAAACAAACCCCCTATCCATCCTGAGGATGGATAAGAGTCATGTGCAGTGAAAGGTGGGGTTTTTTTATTTTAAGATTTTACCCTATTCAGATTATTCAATGTCTCCCTGAAGAAGAGATTAGGTGCAACAACTTTGTCCTGTACTTCTAGAAGAAGCTAAAGTTGAGAGTTGCCATGCCTCCTTATTTTTTGAGAATTATTTTTCAACATACAAGTGCTTTCGTGAATGTCTTAATTAGCTGATCTTTTTGACAGTATCAGTTAGTTAAAGAAGGTATATGGATTTTATTTTTTTTCAACTCTCATGGAGAGCTATATCCAAGTTTGCAGTGTAGCGATGACTTCCATTGGCTTCTTAATGCAACCAAATAAAAGACAAAGGAAGCTGCTTACTAACAAACTGTCCATGGGCAGCACTGCAGTATTTTTCAGTAGAGCTCTGAAATCATTATGTACTATATCGCCTCTAAAAGGAAGCTGCTAGCATACTAGATGTACCCCCATCCTGTCTCTCTGATGATCGTGTATGCTAGTTGCTCATTATCATGTATAAATTCTTTAAAAATGGGAAACAGATGAACCTGAAGCCCATAAGTAAAAATGTTAGAAAGAGATTTAGTTTAACATTTGGATGTGTATTTAAATGTTCCTAATTTTTTTATTTGCTGTGATGTTGTCACTGATATGAAACAAACATTTTCTGTTTATTCAACAGTAGTATTTCCCTCATTATTTTATATAAATGTCAATATTTTTAGGGTTCTCCTATGAATACTCTTAAGGCTGAGATTCTTACTACTGAGGTTTACACTACTATGTAGTATGACTAATTAAGGAGGATGTGGATTAAATGCAACTGCTTTTATTCTCACAAAATTAAATGGAAATTCAAAATCTTGATTTGTAACTGTCCCAGTTGTTATGTGCAGTATGCTTAGTGGTAAAACATGGATACTTGAACTTTAATTGCAATCACATTTACATTGGGTATTCTGGGAACAGATTTCATACCATAAGTCAAAACTGAATCTCAGTAAACTGTTGAAAATGGTACTACTCGATAAAGTTCTTCTGGTTTGTTTTTGTTGTTTTGGTTAGAGTTTTTACACTAACTTGGGAGTTGAAGCTAAATACAATTCAGTAGCTTGAGGCATCGCAGATAGGAAGCAAAACTTGGCTTACATGCTGATATTAACTTGTTTAGAGTAAATATGTTTAATTTTAAATCGGGTTAAAGCAAAGAAAATTACTTTCTTTACATTCCATTTTTATTTTTACTTTTTTTTTATCAGGGTCAACAACTGTGTAGGATTCTCCAATTACAAATTTTTTCTTCTCTTCTTGGCTTACTCTCTACTGTATTGCCTTTTCATTGCTGCAACGGATTTACAGTATTTTATCAAGTTTTGGACAGTAAGTACTCTGCATACTGTCTTTAAGCATATGAAGTTACTACTGTTCAAGAAGTCTTTAAGATTTGAGTAATCTAGTATTTCCTAATATAGGGTACAAAATTTCACCTAATAATCATAGTCCTCTACTTTTTTTTCTGTTTATCATAGGTTATGAAATTTCACTTATTGCTACATTATTTTGAAGCTCCATAGAACAAGTATGCAATTATTTAGAAAATGTTTTTCAGGGGAATTTAAAATATAGATAGGTTTTGTTAACAGCCTTTAATGCTATGCTATGAAAAAGCTTCAGAGAAATTTTCTGATGTTTTGATTATGATTATCTGTGTTCACAACTTAGGCTATTACTTTCTTAGATATGCATTATTTATGCTTTTATATGCCTGTTGTGAAAAGGCTAATTAAACAAGATAATTTTTGTAAAGATAAATAGTTCTTCTCTAAAAGTCAGTTCAAAGTTCCAATCCAGATTGCAGGTTCTTGTTGTCAGTATTTATACTTCCTCAGGAAAGGACCTGTTTTTTAACATGGATGCTGTCAACAACGTAATCGCATGGTTGTACATAGAAGATGTATAATTCATTTAATCAGACCCTTGTTTCATGGTAATTTGTGTCTGCACTGAATTTGATGTAGCTGAATAGAGCGTTATTAATAACCAAATTAAGCAGCTATTTCCCCAATTCTAACAGCGTATCTTTTTTTTATTTTTAGAATGGCCTTCCTGATACTCAAGCCAAGTTCCACATTATGTTTTTATTCTTTGCTGCAGCTATGTTTTCTGTCAGTCTGTCTTCTCTCTTTGGGTATCACTGTTGGCTTGTCAGCAAGAATAAATCTACATTAGGTAAGTAGATTTAATACTTCCATGTTTGACAGCAAAAAACAAATAGTAGATGTACATTATATGTATGAAGCATAATGGAGAAAGTGGGCAATCCTCTGCAGGTTCCTTGGGTCCTGGTTAGACGTGCCCGGGTCTAGCAGCGTCCAGTACTGAGCCCACAGTTCTGCTGCTCCCTGGAAATTCTGACTGATACAGAAGAACAGACTTTAAGGTGCTGCTTTTATATTTAGTAGTAAATGAATGCAGAGATGTGAAAGGCAGCTTCACAGCTGAGAACCCTATCATCTACCACGTAATCACAGATGCATAGAAAGGACTCTGTGTTACAAGTTAATTTTGAAAAACCTCAAAGAAGATGGCCTGTGCCCCTGCAATGGGAGCCTATATATAACTGCACTGAATATCAGTGTTAAACCAGGATTCCCCAACACTTGGATGCATGTTTGTCTGGTTACAAAACTTAATAAATAAATAAATACATACATACGTACATGGAGGTGCAGAAGATTTGAGTGCCTGTTCTATACTATATCCTGGAGTGTAATAATACCAATTTACAATAATATTCATTGAAGTTTCTAAATCTCTAAATGCTTTACTGTTGATACAAGCTGAATTAGAGTAAGCCAATTAATTGATTGGGTTTTTCCAGTTCTGTTGGGGTTTACTAAGACATAGATGGTTAATGGAAGACTTTGAATATGTATCATTGGAAGAAAGCTTGTCTACTTCAAGATTTCTCTAGGTTTTGTGGGTTTCTTCAGTATTCTGAAAAATCATCTACTTAGAAATCAGCACTGGAAAATACCTGTTTAATCTAGTTATAAGTGGAGAAAAGTTTAATTATTTCCATTCATTAAGCAGCATTAATAAAGTATTTTGTTTATAAACTGTTCTTATCATTTTAGTGCAAAAAAAAATTGTTCAAAAGTAACCATAATGCAGTACACTTCTAATTCATCCTTTCACGTTTTTAAATCAAATTGAATTCCATGCAGATAATATACCATGTTTTCTGTACACTTAAATGATTCAAAAAGATCTATTTGTCTCTTATTCCCATTATACTTTGGGAAATTGCTTGATATATGAAACCCTGAACATGCAGTAGTTTGGTAATGAAGCCATGGAAGCTTTAAGTGTGACTGTGCTTACTTAAATCAACCTGGGAAATGATCTCCTAGCCTAGCATGGACATCTAAAAGAATATCTCTATTTTCCCTTCCCCCTTCTTTACAAGACCTTGTAACTAACACATACTACATGTTGAAGGTAACTAACTTCCAATAGTTCATAGCTAAGGATTTACATCTCTGCATGGTTCCAGCATTTTTTGTGTGAGCTGTACTATCAGGACATAGTTTGCCTTCTATATATAGCCAATTATGGAAATTAAATGGCTATCAGTCACTTGGTGGAAAGTAAATAAGTTTTCTGCTTCAGGCATTTTGCAACACTTGAAGCTATATTTAGCTCTCCAGAAATTTAGGTTGGATGTCCATGAGGAATAATCTGGGTCTACAAGCAAAGGGCTTTCTTTATGCAGCTGTAAAACCCATAGTATTTTCATACCCCAGGATGTGTAAAGTTAGTCTTACTACTAAAGTGGGTTAAGCTTTTCTTTTTTTTGATCACTCTTTCTGTAGTAAACCCTTTATTTTGGCTTTTCTTTCTTGAACGCTCTCTCTGGTATAGTTACTTGCTGAAATCTTCATATAACATATCATTTTTTCTTAAAAAGTGAATTCCTCACTCTTCCTTGTCTTAATTAGGGAAGAAGGTGAAGGAGACTTCCACCATTCCTCAACCACAGGACTTCTCTGCACACACAGTGACTGTGTAGCAATGACTTGTGGCTTTCGTGACTGGACTAGGTTTCTCCAGCATTTAGGCAGTACAGCCTTTCCTCTTGTATATATCATCAGTGCAATTGCCTAAATAGCAGTGTGAAACTTGAATGTGCTATTTTGTGAAGAAGTCTATTTTTTTTTTATTTTAAGAGGTATTCAGAGCTCCCATATTTCGTCATAGAACAGACAAGAATGGCTTTAGCTTGGGCTTCAGCAAAAACCTAAGGCAGGTATTTGGTGATGAGAAGAAATACTGGTTGCTGCCAGTTTTTTCAAGGTATGCTCAATTTTTAATGCTTTGTTTGCTAAAACTGTTGTATTATCAGGATCTGCACAGTTTGAGGGTTTCAGTTTGGCTGCTTGGGGTTTGTTTTTGAGTTTTCTGAAATTATATTGTGGTAATTTTGCTCTTTACAACTACCTGAAAAGAGGTTGGAGCAAAGGGGTGACCACTGTCTTCTCCCAAGTGATGAGCGATAGCACAAGAGGGAATGGCCTCAAGTTGCACCAGGGGACGTTCAGGTTGGATATTAGGATAAATTTTTTTACTGAAAAGGGTGGTCAGGCATTGGCACAGGCTGCCCAGGGAAGTAGTGATCACCATCCTGGGAGGTGTTCAAAAAATGTTTGTATGTGGCCCATGGGGACTTGNCTACCTGAAAAGAGGTTGGAGCAAAGGGGTGACCACTGTCTTCTCCCAAGTGATGAGCGATAGCACAAGAGGGAATGGCCTCAAGTTGCACCAGGGGACGTTCAGGTTGGATATTAGGATAAATTTTTTTACTGAAAAGGGTGGTCAGGCATTGGCACAGGCTGCCCAGGGAAGTAGTGATCACCATCCTGGGAGGTGTTCAAAAAATGTTTGTATGTGGCCCATGGGGACTTGGTTTTCACAGAATCACAGAAT
>VZRW01012582.1:70336-101919 GCA_013398125.1 Aegotheles bennettii | reverse complement strand
CCAAACCCATACTTTATCAGCTTATCTACGAGGATGCTGTGGGAGACAGTGTCAAATGCTTTGCTGAAATCAAGATAAACCACATCTACCGCTCTACCATCATCTATCCACCTAGTTATTTCCTCATAGAAGGCTATAAGGTTGGTCAAACATGATTTACCCTTGGTAAAGCCATGTTGACTACTCTTAATGACCCCCTCATCCTTGATGTGCCTAGAGATAGTGCCAAGGACAAGTTGTTCCATCACCTTTCCAGGGATGGAGGTGAGGCTGACCGGTCTATAGTTACCCGGGTCCTCCTTCTTGCCCTTCTTGTAGACTGGAGTGACATTTGCTATCCTCCAGTCCTCAGGCACCTCTCCTGTTGCCCATGACTTACCAAAGATGATGGACTTGTGTGGTGGACTTGGCAGTCCTGGGTCCTGATGGTTGGACTCAATGACCTTGAAGGTCTTTTCCAACTGAAGCGATTCTATGATTCTATATTCACTTCAGAAAAAACAGTTTTTAAAAGTACTTTTTTGTAAGTATGACACTAATTCTGAATTTTTCAGTCTAGGGGATGGTTGCTCCTTCCCAACTTGCCTTGTTAATCAGGATCCTGAGCAAGCTTCCACACCTGGTGGTCTTAGTTCAACATCTAAAAGGTAATCTCTTTCTTATTACATATTTCAAATAGCTGATATTCTATTTTTTTCCTGTGCACATATAAAGAGAACCATGCATAAGATACTTAAAAGTGGTAAGCAAGTGAAGAGTATCCTATTAGGAAATACAAGTCAAATTTTAAACAGCTAAGTTATAATTCAGCCAGTCCTCAGGCTTATATTTAAATTTATGGAAATAAGTTTGGGATCCCCCCTCCCATGTGCTTTGTGTCAGTTCAGTGGCATCCCAGGACCTGAATTTTCCATGCCTGCCTAAACAGTATCAGTAACATTCTGTTCTGTGTACGTATGAGACATAAGGGAATCCCAGGTCTCAGCACTTGTGCCAAAGCACAGGAAGCTGTGTATTAAATGCATGTGTTTTGTTTCTGATGATAATATGAGACATTTTCTTAATCCTTATCCTTCACTACTATGACATCTTTAAAGTATGAAACGTATGCAGATGTCCCTTAAACTAAATAAATATAATAGCTTAGTTTTTCATATTGTAACTTTTTCACAACATTTTCACAATGTTTATGTAATGAAGTGTGTGATAAGTACAGCAGACTTGAATATGTGACTAGGAAGTGGCAATGGAGTCATATTGACAATCTTCTATTCAGAAAAGAAACACATTACATTTCATCTAGCTTGTTTATTGACATTCTAAATCTTATCCGAGTGATCCAAAGCTTACATTAGGCAAGAGATTTTCGAAATGTTCTCTGCACTGTTCATCATGTCAGGTTTGTTGTGGTAGGAGTGAATGTGGATAGAGTGCATTTGGAACTGAAGTATGGGTATTAATATATAACAGCTGTTAATGAAAAAAGCAGAATGTTGAGGTTCTGTTCTAGGGAGTTGTTTTTTAGATTGTGCTTGCATCTGTGACAGCTACAGTGTGTAAAGTACGTAATGATAGAAGTGTAGTGATTCATCAGAAAATTCAGGTTGCCCAGAAAGGTTATGGCTGCCCCCTCCCTGGCAGTGTTCAAGGCCAGGTTGGATGGGGCTTTGAGCAACCTGGTCTAGTGGGAGGTGTCCCTGCCCATGGCAGGGGGGTTGGAATGAGATGAGCTTTAAGGTTCCTTCCAACCCAAACCATTCTGTGGTTCTGTGATTCCATGAAGCAAGGTAAGGTAGGGAAAATACTGCATGCAACAACTTGTTGGTGATGTGTGGTAAGGTAGTGAGAAGTTGTACGACAATGTTCTTTTTATTGGCATTACAGTGAGAACCTTCTGTTTCCTGCGAAGCCATTGCGTGATTCCCAGAGCCACCTTCTTACGGACACACCATCTTGGTCAGACACTAGTGCAAAGGCTGAAAAGGGCAAAGTTGGTAAGGAATTGATTTATGCTGTAACGATTCATTTTCCAATAAACTAGTTTTGGAGAATATAGCTTAAAAATTACTAAGGTCACTCAGTTTTGTATTCGTGAACCAACATTCATGAAGCTTATTTTAATGCATGTTCGTAGCAAGTTCTATGTATCAAGCTGCTGTGCCCTTCCCAGCTAAACCTGATCAAGAGATACTGAGAACACTAACATCAGTAGGTGCTAATTATCTTTTTGGCTGAGCCTGATAACTCCTTGGGGGACAAATTACTTATATCAGAATATGATGATACCTTGTTGCAATTAGTGAAAGCTGTGTAATGGACATAGGACAGGAACAGACTTGGTAACAGTGGAATGACATTAAGATGGATTGATGATTAAAGGTTTTATTGTTTGCTGAAATAGGCATGAGACCTTTTCCTGTGGAAATATAATTTTTTGTCTTTAAAGGTATGAGCAATCCTGCATTAACCATGGAAAATGAAACCTAATTTCCCTTTAAAAGAAACATCTGAATATATAAGGAGAGGTATGTTGACATTCTCTGTAATTAATGTTATTCCATGATTCCTTACCACTTGAAGAAACAAAAGAAAATTAAAACAATTCCTATCTGCTTTCTTTTCTTCAATTAAATTTTTTTTACCATGAAGTAGTAGCACATAAATTCATAGTTTTAAACTAAACCTCCAATTTCTTGATGTGTTATCTTTACAAAATAGTTTATCCTTTATACCCATTGCTTTCAAGTAATATTCCAAAACATTATTATTCCCTTTCTTTAGAAAGGGAATGAACTTGTGATTCTTCAAGCTGTCCTGCAAGTATCTGTAAAGCTAAGTTTGAAAAGGAAAAGTGTTCTTAACACTGAACACAAAGATCATAGCCTGGTCTGCTAAAGCAGGTAAAGGTCTATCAGATGATGAAGGAAAAAAGATTTATTCTAGTATGTAAGCTATTAGCATCTTGTTCTTCTATGCCAGGTACTGAGCTGCATCCTGTTTAATAACAAAAAAGTGCTTCCTACTGAAGACAAAAGGTGTCCATGTGACTTCCTGAGCATTTACTCACCTGTTGTCAAAAAAAGCTGAGATTTTTTTTATTTCCTGCACTGATATCTTGCAACATAGACTTCTCAGAAGACAGGTTTGAGAAGCAGCTAGTAAGTTCTGTTATGTACATAAGAGGAGGAGACCTTAATAACTGGGTTGGGAAGAACGAACACAATCAAGTAATTGTATTCATTTTAGTATTTGAAGATATCTAACTTCACAAAAGCTTACATAAATCAGCTATTTCATATTTAAAGCTGGATAAAAAATTTGACTCCAACCCTAAGAATTTCAGCATACCAAATAATTTACAATTTTCCAACAACATTTGAGGAGTCATTCCAGCAAGGTCATTTCCACCTCTGCTATTGGAAGCACCTTTTCAGTCACCCTGAAAAAGTGCCTCAAGTGGGTGTCCTTCATTTGTGTGTGACATGACTCCTGGACATGCTGTTATGGCTGTTATGTCGCTCTTGATTACTCCTGAAGGAAGTGGAAAGTCATTAGAGAACAGCAGTGATTGTTGCCAGATGCATCAGGCATGGTGTTGCACTGTCAAGGCAGATTATAAAAATGGTGGGTGTGCAGATAAAATGGTATCAGGTGGCCTGTAGCTTGTACCAAAAAGGTCCCAGAAGTTCAGTTGGATTCATCAGAGAAACTAGAAAATCAAGCCTTACATTCTGGTTTTGTGTTAAGTAGTGAATGAAGACACAAACGGTTCCAGATATAGGTACATCTATAAACTTGATGATGGTGTGAAGTGTTAAAGTGTTGAAAATGTGGGTGTCAAATGAACAGAGTTAGAGATGGGAAAATGAAATCCAGCCAGTGTCTGCAATTTTGACTGCTCTGTGTAGGATTTTTTTTAACAGAACCTAAAAATCTCATTTCTATGGCATGCTTCTGCCCTGCTTAATCCATCAGTGGTTTGAACAAAACAGCTTCCAGAAAAGAATAAATTATTCAACTTCAGTTAGTTTAATGTCTTACATGTCATCGCTACTCAAGAGTAAAGCATTGGAGACAGGCTTCAAAGAAACAGATTTTTGGATTATGTTACAGAAGTATCATTAATTGCAACTAGTTTTCTCCAGTTGGAGTTCAAAAGTCCTATGCTTTAGTTAATTAAGTAGTAAATGCTAAGTACTACTACTTAAGTAGTAACTTTTAAACTTTGGTCTTTATATTGTGTACATTTTATTAGAACTTTGTCATTCAGATTATTCTGAATGTCAAACATGGTCTGTGATTGTTCTCAAGATGCTGAAAGTGTTTTTTTCAAGCTGTCTAGCATTATAAATATCTCATGCTCTTTTCAGTATTTTTTTTCTTTTAGTCCAGTCAGCAAAAGTAACAATTAGATTTGTGTTTGCAGTCTGATCACCCTACCCACTGGGTTTTGAAGGGTTGTTTTGGTTTTGGTTTTGGTTTTTTTTGTTTCTGTTTTTTGTAAGCATCCTTTTTGAGGTGCAGCTTTTTAAAGAGAGACCATCTTCAGAAGAGGTTGTGTTCCAAAGAGCAAGTATAAAGCCATGTAAAGGGACTCCTGGAAGTCAGTTTTGCCTCAAACCAATGCATGCATCTCTCGAAAGGGCAGTAGCTAAAGAAGACTGGTAATTTCTCTGGCATGAGCCTAAGTGCCAGCTTGTTGTACCCTTAGCTCTGTCTGAGATATTTCTATGTGGCACTTAAAAGACTTGCATATGTGTATGTGTATATATATACATATGACATACAGTTGCTGGCATAACAGCCCTTATATAAAAATGTTTTTATATTCTTTTGTTGGAACTACTTTGCATTTAATTTCATTCCTTCATTGTCATTATTTCAGTTATATTTGTTCCTAGGAAGTGAATAGAATAATAAAGATGCTGATGTCACAACAACAAAACCAACTAATTTAATCTTTAACGTGAAAAACCCAGCCCACAGCCCTTGCCAGTATGGTAGTACTTTGAATTTCTGTCCCAACTAAGGTTATGTTTAATACCCTGTAATCCTTTATAGTTAATCAGAGGACTAATTACTGAGAGTGCCAGATGTGGTTTACACTAATGTAATAGAGAATTGGTTTTTAATGATGTAGGTACCTGGAAATACCGTAAAAACAGCTCACTTCATTTTATAAACTCGTGGCCTGCTTGCTATTTAGTCAGTTTTTAATCACTCTCATCCTGAAGTGAACTAATAACAAACTGTGAACAGTCTTACCATGGGATTTGCATTCAGCTTGTTCACTTTCCCCTTTGAGTTGATGAGAGCTGTTGCAATAACTTAATTTTTAAGTATTCTTCAATTCTAATAATGTATTTTGTGATTTATGTTCTGTTCCAGTTCAAGAACAAGCTATTGTTGGAAGGAAGACATATTCTTCCAAGTATCAGCTCTGTTGGCCAGCTGCTCCTTTCTGCTCCTGTGTGGATGTGCTCAGAAAACAAACTGACAGATGACTAGCTGTCTCCATGTCACTGCTTGAAACATGAAACCAAACATACTACTTCTGAACCATATAAAGTATGTTTCAACTTAAAATTACTGGTTTTGAATGGTGAAGGATTATTCTGAGTGTTAGGAAATGCCAAAAAAAAGGGAGTCTGAGTTTACTGTTGTAAAAATTCAATGGCTGGTTTTACTTTGATACTCAGCACAAGAAAAATGTGACCTCCTTACAGATCAGTCCATGTTCTTGCCTTGGTTTTGAAAATTCACCCGTTAATTTAAATTGCTGTAAGTAGTTGACTTTAAAATCAAATCTACAAATTGGGAGGACAGCCAGTGGTGATTATGAATAACTTAGCAGCTTGGTGGACTGTATTTTCTTTTGAGCTCTTGATCAGCAGTCTTTGAAGGAGACCCAGGTGAAGTGTCCAGCTATTTTTGGAACATTTTTGGAAAACATCATTGCAAAAGCTCCATTTCCCCTCAGATGTGCACTACCAATACTACGAAAAGATGTGGAGGGGGAAAAAACTGATTTGTTAATTGAATGCTACAGTGGGTCACTGGTAAGTGGAGAGATAAAAAGCCTGCATTCAGATGGGTAATACAAAAATGAAGCTGGCCAGCTGGGGATTTTGATGGGAGCAGCACAGGGCAGCGCTATGCAATGGGGATTTTATTGTCCCGTTTTGAGCCGGAACTCCCTTTGGGAAATAAATGTTAGTACTTCACTGATTTAAAAGGCTTTTTACCACCCTGAGTTCCTGAGGGCCACCATCTTACAAAATCCTGGTTTCTTCTCAATCAATATTTGTCTCACATTTCTTTTTTCACTTGTTCTTTAAGACACTGCCTTTCTTACTGCATAACAATGAATATCGTGTACAATCAAGGAGATGCACTGTTATAACTTGTGATATTTGCATTTACAAGACAACGGTCATTTGACTGCAATACCAAAAAGCCAAGCTGCTGCATGTAGGAAACCCCCTTCAATTAAGTAAGTTAGGAGCTAGCAGCTTTCCTACGATCAGAGTTTACTGGCCAGATAGTAAAAGATGCATTATCACCTTTCAAAGTCAAAGAAGTTTCAGCAACACAAATCTAATTGTCTCGTGCCTTTTGTATACACTACATTTACAATATCAGTGTTTACATTTAAATGCAAATTGTTATTCTGAAAACAGCTTTAGGAGGAACTGAGTGAGGCATTCTAGGTGGCTAGGTAAAAAGACTAGCCCAAAAAATAAAAGTGAAAACCTCTCAGACTAAGCTCAGTTCAGCTGAAGCAGAAAAGTATTTGTTACCCAACCTGAGTCACTCAGCGGGTTGGTTCACAGTGTAAAGATTCCAGTTGTTTGTTTAGAAAACTGGTGGCAGGACTAAGCGATGGATTTCTAAAAGCGGAAACCTTATTGTTAACTCTTCTACAGGGAGATAACTTTAAAATTTGTCATTCTTGGGTTTACAACTGAAGCGATAGCTGTTGGAGCACAAATGTATTTTGGTTTGTTGTTGTTTTTCCTAATGAGGAAAAATGTATTTATTTCACTTTTTTTCATCTCAAAATTTTACCAGCCTGAAAACGTGTTTCTTGCCAGAAGTGCCAGAGTATGGGTCCCTTGACGTAGAACACCTTTTTTAAACTAGCATGAAGGTAGCAAAGTTTACATGATGCCTGCACACATCTAGCAAGTTTTTCACCGCTATTTATTCAATGTTGTTCTGTCAGCTTACCTCATGTTAGTATTTGTTTAAAGGCTAATGGGTCAAGGGATAAGGAGAGAGGAAAATTATTTTTAACACTTCAGGTTCTCTATCTCTACAGTCTTCGTTTTTATGCAGTTTAGTCACAGGGTGGTTTGTCACGGAGCATGCAGTTGGAAATACTGAGTAAAAAGATGAAATTCAGCTTCAGTCTAACTTGCTCCATACTTTTTCTACATAAAGACAAAGAACAGATTTCTTCCCCAGCAAAACTCATAATAGAAATGGATCTCTCTATTACAGGTATCAGCCTCCCTGACTGTATCCAGGGCTCTGCGAGCTCTTAGTAGGACTGGGGATCACTGCAGAGAAAGGACAGGGTGAGGGATCGCAACATCCCTGGCTTCTCCGTGTCTCAGAAGTCACACTTAGAAAGCACAATAGCCCTAAATAATCTACAGTTTTGATGTAGCTAGAGGCTGTCCCTCTAGCAGAAAACTGGTGGAGGCATGGGGAGCATATGCTGTTGGAGGAGAAGGGGAAAGAGGGTAGCTCAGCAGTAAACGCTTAGCAGATCTGAGCCAGAGGGCTGTATCTACACCTGCTCTCAGGATGGGTATGAGCTGTGCCTCCGTGAAAAGCACTGTCAGGAAGCTTTTGAGTGTTCCTGGCAGTTCTCACTGTATCAAGTATGGACAAAAGTGAGTTAATCATGCTCCAAAGGATAGTTTCTGTTACAGCTCTATTCCTGGCTTTAACATCTCTAATACTTCATATAGCAAAGGGAAAATAGTCTTTTTGACATACTGTCATTGAGCATTGATGCTGTTGCAATGCACGCAGGAGAATTTGTGAAGAGGTAAGGGGAGCAAGGACGTGGTGGTGTTTGTCTGCTTGCACTGAGTCTGCTTTTTATATTCTTGCTAGGCACTTTACTACAGCCTTTTGTGTAATTCCTGGGTTTTTTTAAGACTGCTTTTTACCTACTGTACAGTTACTAATTACTTTTTTGCTAAAAGAGTGACAGCCCTGATAGTTGTTTAGCAGTATGACTGCATTTTAAGCTTCAGTGGAAGTTGAATGAGTTCTACTGACTCCTCAAATGGGCCTGGGCCCCTAATGACAACAGAGTTCAATTTATTTTGTATACATGTAAACAGTCATACCAATCATAGCCCCCCACAGGTATGTAGCAAGCTTCCTTAATTTGTAGATTAGAAAAAGTCCAGTACCTGTCTGCACCAGAAGCGGGCCACACATACTCTGTAGCAGTTGATGTATTGGTGATGGAGTATTCCACATCTTCACAGAGAACTATTTTTATTAAGAAAATGGAACATCTAGATGTTGGTGAGCTCCTCCCACTGAGTAATTAGACACAGCTGCTGCTATGCACTTTTAATTCTTTCACTTGGGAGAAAAAACACTGTACAGTTTAAGTCGCAGATTGACCAGTTTCATGACACAGCTGAAGAGCTTTCATTGTTTTTAACTGTTTGTGAAGTTAAATCTGGGTCTTCAGGGAAGACTTCAACATGGTTGGTTGCAAGAAGCAAGTTTGTTTCAATGCATGGTAAGCTGTAGCTGTTGTTAATCCTACATTTGGACCGAAAGAGTTCTTGCCCTGATTCAGTTGAGTGGTGTGGTGGATGCGGGGGGGAAACACGTTTCTACATAAATTTAGTGTATAACTTTGCTACTTGTTAATGTATTGCTTATATAAATAAATGCTTTATGTTCAGCAGGTCATGTACAGAGTAGTCACTGATGCACTACCTTTGGTTTTACTGACTGTACCTGCACAGCAGAACGGCTGTTATCACGGCTGTGGCTTCATTAACAACATAGTTCCTGTAAGTGTCCCCCTTCACCAGGGATCTTGACTTTTTTGGGAAAGTTTTCCCTCCCTAGTTTAATTGCTAGATCCATAGCACCTCACAAAGCACCCACACTGTGAAACAGGGTCAGAAGGAACCAAATCCTTTCTGGTCTTTCAGGGGTGAAACATTCCATGTCTTCATACAGGCAGAGCAGACGCAGCTGCACTCTTGGGGGTACTGCTGAAGGTCAAAAAGGTGGAATTTTGTCCTAAAAAAAGGAGAGAGTTCTTAGACCCTCCCGACATTATAGAACCAAGGAGCCACAAGGTTAGGAAACACTGGAGTTGTCACCCACAGCAGCTTTGCTTCATGAGGGCTCTCAGTCCCTCCCACGCCCGATTCTTCTGATCTGTCTGACTTTCCACTCTATGCACTTTGCCAAGTCTCCCCTGGGAAGCGTTGGACCCACCTCTGGTGCAGAGGGGAACAAGACTAATTATGAGCCTCTAAACATGAAGGAACAGTTATGGAAAGATGAAAGCAGCTTTGACCTGTTCCAGTTCAGACATAACCTGCAGTATATGCTCCCAGCTTTTCCCATTTTTTGTTTAAAATCTTTCCATAAATATTTTTACTGAACTACTACATTCTTATCCAAAACAAGAAGATTAAAAAAAGAACTTGCTGCTAACTGTATGGGTGATGGGGTGTCCTTCTTGACATTTCACTTGCAGCTATCACTTTTTCAAGCACAACCTGGTAAGAGGACAGGAAAAGCAGCAGCCTTCTGGGGTGAAGTTTTGAGCAAGTGGCATCTGATGTAAGCTAGAGACAGCCTTGCCTACTTCCCCTTTGGAGTTTTTAAACTTTTCCCTTTTTAAATTTCTGGTCTCCCCTGCTTCCCTTCCTGATAGGAGTCCAGACTGGAAAGCCTTTCATTTGAAATGTACTACTAAGTTCTACATCCTCTTTATCCCTGCACATTTATCCCTGCACATTTGAAGCTTAGCTATGCACCATGCAGTGTTAGTTCCCAGCTGACATCCTGAACCTGTAAATAAGTTGTTTGCCAGAGTGTTGATAATACAAGATCCCTGATCAATTTGACCATTCTAGCTTTTTTCTAGCAACCATTAAACTATTTTTGAAACACACTTTTTTGGTCTCACACTTCTGCAACAGCACCCACCACATAAATGTACAGTAACTTAGTCATCCTGAAATCTGGCTGTGCAGTCTCCAGTATTTGGGGCAGCGATTACATGTTTCAGCCTAGATCATTGTAATCTTCTCAAGCAGATGGGCCCAACAGTTTGATTGCAGCAATTGGAAAAGCATGCTGTAAGCCATGTCCCCTTTCCCACCTCCTGCATGCTCACAGTTTAACTGATTGGCATAACTGGAACAGACCCAACACTTCCTGACAATTACTGGTTTATGAAGTAATTTGGAAAAATGTATTTATTTCACAAAAGGAAAATTACTTTTTTTCCTCCTGAGTAATTCTCAGTTCACCTAAGGAGGAGCCCCAGTTATGGAGACAAAGTACACAATGTATACAGCTCAAAAAACTCAGGTGGAAATTGGCAACAGCTAATGCACAGAGAAGGGGAGTCTTCCCCTCCCTCCCTCCCTTTCCCTCACATTATTCAACAGTTAACTGAAGCAAGTATTTCACAAGCACACACAGGGCAAGGGAATTCTCCCACTTCAGCAGAGGCAGAAAAAAAATAAATCTCATCTACACCAGCAGAAAAAGGATGATACAAGTCTCTGCAGAAATCAGATCTTCACATTTGGAATCAACCAGCACATTCCATTCCCAACCTAAGACTGCTGAAATAACTCCAGAGAACCCTGCTCGTTTCTGTACCATACCTAGTTACGCAAGAGCAAAGAAAACACCAAAACAATCTCCTATAAACCAACCAAGGTACACTGAAGTTCAGATATACCAGAAAAATAACTTCATGGCATGAACAGGAAAGTACACTGAGCCAACCCGTGTGTTTTACTCTATGTAAAAATTTGGGTTTATTATTTACGAGATTTTTTCAAAGTCTACAAATTGTGGCAGTCACACAACTACCAACAATTCTATTGGAGGCTTTTGGGTTTCTTTGCCATCACTGACTTGGTGGTGTTAAATAAAAATCTTGAGAAGTCTATTTATTTAAAAATTCACTTAGAATAATTATTTTACAAGTTAAACTGAAGTGAACCCACACCATCCTAAATCCATTAATACCATGTGAATATTAAACTTACAGCAAAGTTCCAAAAAATGGTTTACAACAAGTCATTTCTTCCTTTTAGTGCACTCAACTAGTTTAGGTTATTAGTTAATACAAGGTTGAGAAACAGTTGGGAGTTTTAAAGAGGACAAAGATGCATATTTTCAAGTAAAAATTACACAAGCTCAGAAAAGAATGTAGGAAGTGACCACAGCTGTCATCAAAGAAGCTGAGCTGATCCTAACACCAAGGGGACCAGAGATGGCCTTTGCTGTAAACAGCCATATCAGTTGAGTGGGTCAACTGGTTATGTAAGCAGCCTTCCCCAAAATAATCGACAGGAAGTTTTATCTTCCTGAGCCAGCCACACCAACATGGGGATGTGTGTATGTGGCTCAGCCCAATAATATTCAGTAAGAATTGAACACCCAGCAAAATCAGCTTTGAGGAAAGCAACAGGTTTTGAGCTGGCTCCACCCCACATGTTCCCTCCTGGTGACTGGGATCACCCAGCACCACAATGGTGAGAGTGCTATAGAGCTCAGTAAAGGGAATGATGTGATTCAACTGGATATATAATTGTTATATTGTTTGTGTTGTGATTTCAGTATATTTTGCTGTATCACTTTTCCAAACCAAAATCCCACATAAGAAGTTATCTTTAACTAAGTAAGGTCAGTACTAAAGCATCAAGCCCTTCTCATGTGGAATACCTAGAAGAACCTGGTCAGAGAGCATTGGACTAACATACTCTTCCACCAGGTGATCTAGTTAGCACTTCACCCATTTTTCAAAATGACTGCAAAGGAAGGATAACACAAGAGTTCTACAGAGCTGAACATGTACTACCACCACTCAAGAAGACTCAGCCAACATTAAATGCAAGATTTCTTTAGCATTAATACTTCCAAGCTAGGAAATTTTACTTGGAACTATTAAGTGAAGACACTATAAAATTATAGTATCTGCCATGTGAGTGTCTGGGACAAGAATGTCTCAAAAGACAGGTTTGATTCTGCAGCTTTGGTTCTGAAGAACACCCTGTTCTTAAGGCAGTGTTTCAGGTTACTCCCCCAGCATGAAAATCAATACCATCAGTGTTGCACAATTAACAGAAACACAATTTATAACCCAGCAGAAATAATTCTCAGCTGGGTTTACATACAGCTAAACATACTCATTAACAGCCAGCTTCTCCCACTGTGACTAATCCTCTTACGACCTTACTCAGACACCCAATGTTTGCTCTTTGCAATTGTTTAGGCTCCCACATTTCCAGCACTAGTGGAATTCCCTTTGATACAGTAATTTTAAATTAAAGAAAACCAGATGAACTGATTCCCTGAGGCACATTGTCTCCTTTTGCTTCAAGAGCTTTACGTGCCCTGTTACCTGGAAGTGGAGCCAACCGTACTTTCCTTTCAGCAAAACACAACACTGCAGGAGCAAAAGCCTACATGAGGAGGTGACGCATGGGCCTTACACAAAACAGGCTGTCTGCTCAAGTTATGTCTTTCAGACCATGCTGTACAACGTGAAGTAACCACTCAGTTGTTACTGCATGGACTGTCCTCTGGGTGCTCTATGTACCTTGTGGCTGGAGAAAACCCACATTCCTGCCTCATCTATTTCAGACACAAGGAACAAGTGCAGCCTATGTAAGTGTGCTCTAATACCACAGAAGAGTTAGCACTGGAAGGGGCCTTTTGTGTTCATCTAGTTCAAATACCTGCGCAGAAGATGGTAAAATACAGCAAGCTGGTCAGAAATTATTTCCCCTTCATAAATCCTGGCTGACTACTTCCAATCACCTCCTTACCTATTTTTGGAAATGGGTTCTAGGATTCACCTTCCCAGGGGCTGAGGTGAGGTTGACTGGCCTTCAGCTCCCTGTGTCTTCCTTGCCCTTCTTGAAGGCAGCAGTGACATCTGTTCTCTTCCACTCCTCAGGAAACTGCCCTTATCACCCATGACCTTTCCAAGGTAATGAGAATGGCCTCACAGTGACACCAGTCAGCGCTCTCAGTACTTGTGGGCGCATCCTTATCAGGTCCTCTGAACTTCTTGCTTTAAATATTCCTAACATAATCCTCCTCCAACAAGGATAAATCTTCCTCAGTCCAGACTTTCACAGGCATGTCAGGAATCTGGGATTACTGAAGGCAAGCCTTACGAGTAAAAACCAAAGCAAAGGCGGCATTGGATACCTTGGCCATTTACATGGCCTTTATCACTGGGTCTCCTGCCTCCATTCAGCAGTGGTCTTGCATTTTCTCTAATCTTTGCTCCTGATGCCCCTGGAGAAAATTTTCTTGCTGCTCTTCAAGTGCCTCATCAGATTCAACTCTATCTAGACCTTGGCTTTCTTAATCAAACTCTTACACACTTAAGACAGTGTCACCCATCCCTGCTTCTACCTTTTGTACACTTCCTTTCTACACCTTAGTCAGAAGCTCCTTGTTCATCAATGGATGCTTCCTGCTACTTTTGCTTCATTACTGCATGAGGGAATGAACCATTCTTGAAGTTGGAGTAACCAGTCAGATATGATTTGAGAAAGTTCTTGGATGTCAGATTATAGGTGATCCCCAAATTCATAAAGGAAAAAGCCCCAAATACTCTGAATATGTTCCAGGCCTATTTCCTTCCATCTCAAAGATCCTTCTTGCCTAGTTTCAATGAGCAAAGGAAATAAATACTTAGAAAAAAAAAGACCGAGAACATCATGTTCCTGGAACAGACTCATCTGACTCCAGGAGCCAAAAATACAAGTGAATTAAAAAAAAGGAAAGATCAAATATAACAGGTTTTGATACCGCATTTCTTCTGACAAGCCTACTCAAACAATAATAGATTTTAAATGGATTGGGAAAAGCAGAGGTTTGGAAAGAGAACTCTTGTTTCTGAACAAAAAGGTGCATGTCTAGACAGCTGGAACTGTGCCTGCACCGTTTATTTTTGCAAAATTGCAAAAGCAATTAAAGCTGTCCACTTCAGAAACAAATTCAGATTTCAGGCTCTGCAGTTTGCCAGTAAGAGTTCCACACATAAGAACAAATTACTTTTTTCCTAATCACTACAAGTCACCATTTAAACAACTCCTTAATGGAAACTAAATCTAATTTGGCCACAGAAACTGAATGATGCACAGATGTCTCCTCAGCTGTAATCAAGTCTCAACAGAGATCACATGGATCAGACTAAGTTCTCACACAGAATAAAGCATAGTCTTAATTTCGCACTGATCAGTGGCTTTTGAGAGAAGCATTTCTTCCAGGAAGAAAACTGAAGAGTAGAATTGCTTAAAGTCAATACTTCATGAGAATTTTAGGCAAGGGCTTATGCAAACTCAGCCTGGTCCTGAAGACTGCATGCTCACTAGCAGCTGGCACACAAGATGCTCACCCACTGTGCACCTTCGGGTTTAGGTTCTTCCAAAAGGAGTCCAAGCTCTGAGAAGTTCATGATGGGAAGCAAAGCAAAGCATGGCATGGCACACATCATGCAGGATGCTCAGCAATTGCTTCAAAAGTACATCCCAATCTGAACTAAAGCCTCTACATTTAGAAGTCCCTAAAAACTTCCCTTTGATCCACAACTAAGAAGTTCCTTCAAAACAAAAAAACCATCAAAGTTCCTCAAACAGTCATTCCCTTCAACAGTTAACCACAGATAGCTGTATCAGTATGCTTTAGGCAAAGCTACAAAACTTTAAAAGCCAATGCATCAAACTTCAGGGGTTCTTCATTACACATGTATGCAAATTTTGCATGTAAGCCTATAATTCAAGTATGAAAAGACACGGAGATTGATTCCACAGCAAGAATCCATCCTGTCTCCCCATCAGATAGTCCCTATCCTATTCTCTCCAAAACCAACCAAAGTTAAAATAAGTCACCATCATCTAATGCATAATGGTATTAAAATAATTACTGATAGGATTTGGATGCCTCAGCAGTAAATTGTAATCACCACTCTTACACCTCAGGTCCATGGGAATCAAGTGACTGGAAACACACAAGCAGAATTCCGCTCTGAAAGTGGAATCGGTCAGGGAGCAGTGAGTTAGATCATTTCATAAGCATGTGGAAGAGAACTATCACGCCGAAACAAAACAGGATACAGAACTCAACTGACTAATACATTCCAGGAAAAATTTTGCAACAAAACCACCAGTCTGTTAAGAAAACATTTCTTAGGCCTTTATTTACAAAAGCTTTAAAAACAAATACCCTCTGTTATGCAAATTATTTGTTGTTTAAAAAGGACCACCCAGTTACATCATCATAACTCAATGAAAAACAGGTGTTTGATTTTTGTTTTTGAGTACAAGGTAAAAGAGAATAATTTGGCAAACATTTGGAGATTTTTCTACTATTGATTTCCGTGTCAAACACGCACAAACATATGCACGCACACACAGGCACACAATGTCGCACATTCCATCATTTCAGGCTAGTATTTAGCTATTCAGTACCAAAAATCCTTCCTGCACAACTGCTCTGTACACATGCCATGCAGAGGTAAGAATGTATTTCAGAGTCCTTTAAAACAATATATCTAAAATATATTGCTAAGATGTACTCAAAAATAAACTAGCATTACACTCCTCAGGTAACTTTATTAGCTATAAGTTATTTGTCTGTTGTTATTTTACAACAAATATCTGTAACATCTGTCTTTGTAGCAACTACAAAAAAGCACGATTTAACTGTCCTTCTAATTCAATAATTCAATTAAATAGTATTTTTTTCAGATCTTTGGGTTTTATCTTCAACTAAACTGACTTTCAAAAATCATCAAATCAAGTACATAATAAATATGACTTCATAAAAAATATCAGGTGTACATTACTAGAATAAAAGCTAGGAAGTTAATCAAGAGAAGTGTGCCGTTACAAAACTCCTACTATTCCAATATCCTTCAACTCTCAGCTTAATGGCAAAAATGCTGAAGTCATAGCTGTTCTTTTCCTGAAGGGTGTAAAGCTGTTTTTTCAAGCTTCTTTCCCCCATCACAGAGCGGTTTTAAAGCAGCAGGCCAACCAGCAGTTGACACATGCAGGATGCGTTTGAAGATGATTGAATACAAGTAAAATAACAGCAGTTACTATGATTTCAGTAGTTTGTTTTGCTTGAACAAACGAAGGTTATGCAGCAAATAAGTCACGTTCTGTGGGCTGAGAATACCAAGGAAACAGTGTGGAAGCTGCTGAACTTGGCAGATGATTGTTTTCTAGCTGAGGGCAAAACAAAAAACAAAACTTCAAATAAAACAGAGGATCTGAGTCAGAGTCGCTCTTTAAAGTGCAAATTTGATGGTCCACAATCTTGAATAGCTAAAACGCCTGCATACTGGAAGGAACAGACATGAATGGGGAAATTAGTTACAATCAGTGCCAGTTAATTTGGAGAAGGGAGGGGAAAGAGACAAAGAACCAGAAGATCAGTATAGGTAAGTTCACCAGACTATTCATTATGATTTAGCTTTCCCCTTCTCTCTGCCACACTGATCCTATACATGCTTCTTTACAAATGAGCTAGTTACGAGGCCAAAATGTAACCCAGAAAGTTTTACATATCAATATCAAGATCAAAATCTGTGATAGGAACAGTCAAGTTTCATACATAGAAAGGCAGAAAAGAAAGTGTGCTGAGAAAGGAGGAAAAAGAGCCTTATTGTCCGAGGGGTTCAACCAGAGATAAAACCTATGTACAAGCATGTGGAGGTCAAAAAGGTGGCCTTTCATTTCATGTCATGACTGTTTGTTGGCTTCTTCTTCATATGCATTTCCTGTGCCGTTTTGTACGTAAGATGACCCTGAACCAAGGCCATATAAGTGGCCACAATATTTAGCATCGTCAATATGGTCTTCAAAGAACATCTAAAGAGAGTTAGAAGAGAGACAAATTATTGCCAAGGCTCAGTTTAAACAGACTATGAAAGGCTTTAAAACATTACTTCCTTTTCAGCAAAAAGTATCAAATCCTAAGGTGCAGAAGATGATATAATTAACATAATAACATGCTTAATCTCAACACATTATCAAAATATGCTATATGACACGAGTCTTCAAATCTGTCAAGAACTAGAACCAGTCTTCCTGTGCACCTTTCCTGATGAGACAGCCAAATGCAATGTTTTGATAATTTTGTATCAACAGTTATCACTCACTTTTCTGCAAGAGCAAAGATATTTCTCCAAGTGATTTCTGTGGGTTTTCCCACAACAGGTAGATGTTTAGCATCCATCATTGGTGCCCATAGTCTACCCACTCCTCACTGTGGGGGCTTTCATCATACTGTTTTGAAACAGAGGTATGTCCTGATTTTATATTATAAAGATTCAGGGGTGGGAAGAATGTTTGAGCACAAAACCCATTATGGATTTTAGAGAAATGAAGAAAGATGCATTTCCAGCTAGCTCCTCACAGAGGCTTCGCTTAAGGAACAGCAAAAATAAAGTAAATTTTGTATTAAGACTGCAATTACAAGTCTTAATTAGAAACAGAACCTTTCAGTGGAAGACACACTAAACCCCATGATATTCTGATATTCTACCTTTCAGACTTAGGTTTTCAAGCAAAACCACAAATTACTTCCCCTCTCAAAAAAAACCCAAACAAACAAAAAAAACAAACAAAAAACCCCCACACATACACAAAAATTCTTCACCCTGAAAACTTCACAGCAACCCTGGACATCCCAGTGGTTGACATTTTAAGACAACATCAGAAAACCAATGCAGCCAGAAGCACACAGGAGCAGGGGGGACACAATACACAATCTACATGCAGAGGACTGCATATACCACAGAGACTGAAAACTTCTTCCTTTAAGCTTTGCTCTTAGCAGCAAAGTCTGGAAAGTTCTGTACTGGAGGAAAACTTCAATTAAAAGTTGTAAAGTCCCAACAGAAATAAATTGGTAGGAAAACCCCAAACCAACTGTTGTAGTATCAGTATTCTAAGTAATTTCTGATGGGAAGAAAAAGATCAGTAACTTTTTTGGCTGGGACTCAAAAACCCAGCAAGTTGAAACTCCTTCACAACAATTAGTAACACAGTAGTAACACATTTATTAATTTTGCACCTCAAAGCACTGAAAAACAAAGCTTTTTTTCACTCAGAAATATAGTGCTAAACAATGAACTCTACTGAAAAGGCCTTAAAAATGCACATTAAATATATTTCTCTCTGCTGACTACTGTGTCCTTATTTAGAAACGCTGTATTTGCAAAGAATCTGAAAAAAATCATCAATACATCTCTGTTGCCTTAATTACGCAAATGCTTTGCACGAAAAAACTCAAAGATTTCTACTTCTCCCATTTCTACTTCTCCCAATAAGACCTTTTGGTAAACAAATTCAAGAAGTTCATTTGCCAGGTAACACAAACTGCATCATATTAGAGAAACGATCATGGGTTTGAACCTTTTACTCAAGAAAACTAACTTGAAAGACAGTATCTTAGGCATAAGGATCATATACTTCCTCTTTCCCTTTATTTACTTTGGATTTTGTTTCAAATTTATGAGAGAGATTAACAATACCAGGCAGACAGCAGTTAGCAGCACTGGGCTTGGATTGTACCAGAAACACAATCCTCTATTGCATCTGTAGCACATGACCTACTTGACAACTGCAACAGTTCCAGCAGAGGCAGGATGGCGTTGTGATGAGCAAACCAGCTTACATCACGGCATTTATTTTTCACCTGCTGACTCACCAGTATCTGTCAAACTAATGGTCATTTTTTCCTTTACATAAAAGGCTGGATTACAGAAGGTAGACAACTCAGCATACAATACTAAACCTTATTAAAAGATGAGGTTGGATATTGCCATCGGTTTTGACATGGCCAATGACACTGGACTGCTGGCAGAATGCCACGTTCAGACACACTGGCATTCAACCAGCGCAGCTGCTTTCCAGAAGAGCAGTATTTGTTCTGCTAATATACCCTGTAAATGTAAAATACCCTAAAATCTTTCTATTGTACCCAGACAAGCAGCAAGGATACACGAAGCCTGTAAGACCTGATTTCCCTTGCTGCAAATCTTGAATTAATTGATTGAGGTATCTTTTAGAACCTGAATTTACGTGTGCTTTACTCAATGGTAAGGAACAAATGCATGGACATTCCCCACAGCAGCCTGAAAGTATTTAATATACCTGTAGCCTGCAAATTTAGCTAGAAGTGGATGGTCCAGATACTCTTTTCCCCCCACAGGCCTGTCACAAGCAGCAGTACACACCAGCTGCGTATTACACTGAGCAGAAGCTCCAGAAACACTGGCTTGAGTAAGGTCATCCAGAAAGGAGTCTGGCTCCAGCAGTTCATAACTCACTGTGGTAGCCACCTCAAAAAATGTACCCTGTAAAACAGGGAAGGAAAAAAACAAAAAAAACCCCAACCCACACATCTCCCCCCCCCCAAAAAAAAATATCCCAACACTAGGTGTAGGCTGGAAATAGGAAGCAATAGTCACTTGTAGCAGGGAATCAGTAGGGCTGGTTCACGCTTACTCTGAAGAAAACACAGGTGGTCTTTTTGACAAGAAAGGAGCAACCCCTGAAGCCATTCAGAGACCTCCTCAAAATATGACAGACTTATCAGAATCAGCAATTCCATCTGACTATCACAGAACATTACTATTATGGAGATAAAAATACATCCACCTACTTCTCTCATTTTGAAAAAGGCCATTCCTGTGAGTAAAGAATCAGACCCTGCCTGATGCTGTGGTCCTATCCTTTCCAGCTCTAACTGCTCAGCCACTTCTTGTAATCCACCCTGAAAAAGAAAACATTTTTGTTAATTGCCAAAAAAAAAATTAAGTCAGAAAACTGAACAGCTATATTTGGGAAAAATCTGTTACACAAGTCATACAACCTCAGGTATATTTTCACATTTGCACAGCAGCCAAAACAGTTATTATGTTAGATAAATACACACCTGGAGAATCAAACTTTCAGTATCAATAGCAGCATTAGAATTTTCTGTCAGTATTGAATAAATAAAGTAGTATCTGTGACCAACAAAACTACTACGTCTTCATGTTTCAGCTTCTCCAGTAACCAGATGTCATTACTTAAAACAATTCCTTCAAGGTGTCAAAAGAACTGGCAATACTGAAGTACAAAACCAGATGTTCCTGTACTATTCCTAATTGAATGAAAGTTTAAAAGGTAAAAATGTTGTTCTACAAACACAATTCAAGTGCTTACAAATGAGGTGCCAGTATGCCCTCATGTGTTAAAGTATCTAGGCTTCCTTTGAAACAGACCTTTTTCTTCCCACTTACCTTTCAACAATTAAGTTAAGGGTTTTTTTCACTTCCCTTCAAAAAAACTGAAAGTATCCTTAAGTAGGTAGAACACTACAAGGAGTCCAGGAAAATGTCACACAGCAGGATTTTATCACCTGGTTTCTAAATGCAAAAAAGGAAAAAAGCGCCCGCTCCATCTCCACAAGACATCCTACTCCTCTTTAGTTTGTTTCACTAACTGCCATAAGAGGATAGGAAAAAAAACCTGCAAAAAAAATCCATCTTGCAACTAATTTTCTAAGATACTAAAATCCAGTGGTATAGCTAGCTTTTCTGTTGGAGACATATTTTTAAGTCACATGTGTAGTGAAATCTTCTTAAAAAAGTATATAAACATCTCACACAAAAAGGGAACAATTTAAAACAGTAATTGTCTGCTTCGAATGTTGATACATGGTTTAAAAGGATAGACTGTGAAGCCATAGACATCACTTCATAGCTGCAAATCTATCTGCTCTTGAAGGTAAAACTTCTCCAGTTTTGAAGCAAATTTTCTTCCTAATAAACTTATGTGAAAAAATATACCTTTAACTGCAGAATGACTGAAGAAATCTTTTTTCAGTGCCCCCCCTAAGTGTTAATAACCACTATGTGTGGAAGCAAACCCATCAGAAGTTGGTTGGTTTGGTTTTACATAAATAACACAGATCAGCTAAAGGAAAGCATGCTATACAGTAGCTGCAATCTTTTAATGGTGTAAGTCACACTGTGAACATGTAGTTTTGTACATCGATTCTTTTTTTAATCATTAAACCATACAGCTACTGGAAATAGACTAAAGAACATTCTTTAAGGTCTAGAAAGACCAAAAAAATAAAGACAAAAAACCTTACTGCTGCCACAAGCTTTGCAAGGCAAAAATGTTGCACAGAGGCAATGAATGCTCTTAAAGACTGCCTTGTGTCCAAGTTCACTTTCCTCATCCTCTTAACCTGTTTCAAGTACAGGAAAGGAAGCAATAAGAGTCAAAAGTGTAATGCTCAAAGTTAAAACTCACAGAGCAATGAGGTCTGACTTGAAAATCAGATCAAACATTATGAAATTAGAAGAACTCCTGCGAATCTTACAGCGACAGGTTTGGGTCCAGATTTTTCTTTTAAAGAGATGGAAGCTTCAGTAATAACATTCCCAAGTAACACCTACAAACCAACATGAAAACCCAGTGCTGGTATGGCCTAGTTTTATTCTAGCTTGAGCAGCAGGAACACAGTCTGCAGAAGTTTAAGATAAGTCTGTACACTACACATTTAAGCACTGAAACTAGCTTGCTTGCTTTACGTGCTTGAATACAACATTTGAACACTGCAAACATGCTCAGCTATTTAACACACACCCTCAAAAACACACTGAGGACTGGTGGGCACATTTAGCAGTGCCTCATCATCAGGTTCTGCTAGCTGTAAGACTATCTACTCCAGCTTCAACTTTGAAAAAAACACACTCAAGAATAAAAATCAGTAATATTTACACAGCAGCTGCAGGCTCTGGAATGCAGACTTAGTAATTCAAAATCTACTCTTAACAGCAGCCTACAGAAGAATGCTTTGAAAATAGTGCTTTTAATGGTATATATCTTTGTAAACTTACCACACCACTTTTGCACAGAACTTTTCAGAGCATTGGTCTTTCAAGAAAAAGGTTACAGAATGATTTACAAACTCTGAAGTTTCACAGCACTCGTACCAGAGTTCATTGTTCTGTACAAGCCCCCATATTACACACAATTTTCCAACAAGGTCTAGAGGTCTAGAAATCTACATCACTTAAGACTTGCTGCTACTATAGAAAGGTTTACAATTGTCTACATGGAAAGATTTTTAGAAAACAAACAAGAGTTTAACCTTACGTTAATATCTTAAGTTAGCTCTCAATCTGCATGCCAGTATACTCACGTCCATTTAAATTCAAGCAACATACTGTAAAAATTCACAGATTACTTAATTCTTAATTCCACAACAAGAGCATCAGCTTCCCAATCCTCAAGCATACTTCTCTTCTCAATGCCAAAAATTCTTTTTTGAGTGTGTGGGGGCAGGGAGTGGGGGACCTACAACATGTCAGTGACTTCCATATGAAAAATAATTTGGACAAGTCAACAAAGGACAACCGCACAGCAGTTCAATTCACTGCAATTTAATAAGAGATTGAAAGTGACAGACATTAGGAGATAGTGCACGAATTTTTAGAGTCACAACACTCAGTCTTTAGCAACTTGTTCCAGACAGCTGCTCTCAGTATAA
This sequence comes from Aegotheles bennettii, assembly GCA_013398125.1. Classification (NCBI taxonomy): domain Eukaryota; kingdom Metazoa; phylum Chordata; class Aves; order Caprimulgiformes; family Aegothelidae; genus Aegotheles; species Aegotheles bennettii. Next base: position 79,095 of record VZRW01012582.1, on the reverse strand, counting down.
TACAAGTCAACCATCACTTCATCACTACTAAATTTACAGGGAAAGGGTAGTTCACATCCTTTCCTCTTCTGTCATTACCAGTTTGCAGGTGAGGTGACAGGAATAAAATTTACTGCAGGAAAGCTGACCTACAGCTCTGGGAAAAAAAATAATAATCACCATTCTTAAGTTTTGCTGAAGTAGAGACCTATGAAGGTTTTCCTTGTCTTCCAAAAAACATTAGTATCTCCAAACAATAGAAGTTACACACAACTGTGTCTTAAAGTGATAGGAAATACAATCCACTCCTCCCCAAACCCACTGAGAATGTCACCTCTGGAATGGTGACACAGAACAACATTCTGTCACATTTCCTACATGACTAAAGTAGGATTACACATTCTGTTCTTGATAAGTGTGCTGCCACCACTAAGATGCCAGATGCTTTACTTTGCTTCACCAGGAACGAGAAAGTGAGGATTTTTCTTTGTTTGGGGTTCTCCCTCACTCCTCCTTTAAGACTCCTGAAGTTTATGAACACTTAATTTTTAGTTCTGGCCTCTGTGGAGAAAAACTGTTTCTCAGACATTCTCTAATACTCAGTCATTTGCCTGGCTGATTATACCAATAACAACTCTAGATGAACACAGGCAGATATACTTTTTGTACTAACTGGAAGGCAGGTCTTAATTTTCAACATTAATTTGATGAACAAAATTAATTTGATGAACAAAAGGATTTACAGTTACTTCCCATACAAGTAGGCTACTACTTAAAAAGTGACACGCTATTAGTTTATGCCAGAAAGAAACAGAGGACTATAAACCCCACGCAGATCACTACTTGAGCACGATGAAGTGGCAAGTCATTCCTTAGTTGGGATTTGGTTAAACTACAGTCAGTGTTCTCTTTTTCCTGCAGGTTCTCATTAAAATAGTCTAGAGAATCAAGTTACTTCCCATAAAGCAGCAGGTCATTAATTGCCTCAGATGAGCGATGCACCTCATTCCAGCAGCAGTCCAGACTCTTACAGTTCTTTGGCAAGCAAAGCTGTTAACAGTCCCTGTAGCATCTTTCTTTCACTTGCTGTCTTCCCCTTCACATACTTAGTTCCAGTTTCCATCCATTCTCCAGTCCAACAAAGTATCCAAATTTTACGCCCAACAGAGTAAGCCAATTAGTAACCCCACTGGCCTGACATGAGAGATCAGTTCTAGTACTGCATTTTTTCCTAGAAGTCACATGGTGTCCCTGAACATATGCTGTTGTTTATCTTTCCTTATGGGGCCATCTGAAACATTCTTCGCTCCATTCCTCTTCCCAAGACACTTCCACAGCATCACCGTTGCAATTACCTTTGCCAAGACGACTGCAGTCCTTTAGTGGACTGCACAATGAGGAAATAAGAGTATATGAAACCCATCAATTCTTTTGGTTCAAGAAGTGAAGGATCAATTCCAAACATAGGTTTATCATCTGTCAGCAAAGACTGGGCACTATAAATACAGTATAACATGCTGTTTTTAACAGGTAAGCAGTTATAAAAATCAATGTGTGCTCCTGCCTGCCTCTGCCAATAGCTTTTAATATTAAATATATAAAGTTTGAGACAACAAGGCTATTTAGTGGGTATTATCAAAGCAAAACCAGAAAATAAAAATGCAGAAAATAACGTTTTAGCAGAAAGTACCCTTTTTGTTCTGAGTCATGAACAGATTACTTACCTTCAAATTTTTGCAACTCTTCATGAGATATTTTACATCATAGATGACAGGGAAAAACAATCGCAGTATCTCAAAGAAGTCCAGCTCTTCTTCAGGCAAATTAGAGTTTGTCAGGATTTTTATTAGATAGCCAAAGTCATATCCACTGCAAATTAATAACAGAAACAGTATAAGTAAACAACTTGGATGCATCCTTCTCACTTCCAACACAACAACAGGACATTTTGATTAATTTCAAGGCAATTAAGACCGACTCTTACGAAAGACTAAGCCACTCTGGAAATGGCTTCCAGGAAAAACATTTTAGTTTAGTCTCAATGAGGCCAAGTGAAGGAGCAAAACCACATCTGCCTAGAGAAGCTTCTCAAAATCCTGAAACAAGGTAGTGTTCATCTGATAGCAGTAACTTAAAACAGAAAGGTTCCTAACTGGTTCCATTCACACAGACTGGAGCTTCTCACTACAAACCAAATGAGGTAGGAATACTTCTATAGTTCTTGAAGTCCAAAGGATTCACAAGTTTCCAGAGCCAACATAAGTTTATGCCTGGAGGAAAGTTTCATCCTCAGCAATGAAGAAGAGCAGACCATCTTTCATTTTCCCAGTTAAATCAGCACACAGACAACTGAAAAAGTTCGTATTTTGTAGACTATTACTCCTTTTGTAGGCAAGGACAGAGTAAGTTGGAAAACTTTTTGTGTATATATGTCAGCAGAAGGCAGCAAGGTAACTGAGCAGCACAGGTTTGGCAGAAGAAATTGAGGTATTACACAGTGTATTTGTAGTGAAGAGAAAAGTTTGTGAAGACTTTCTTCTCAGTAGCTTGACTGAAGAAAGAAGACATGGGAATGAGGTGTGGAAGTAAAAGGGGAAGTCATGTACTTTTAAAAAGTGTTACAAGAAGAAACAGAGTTTAAAGCATAGGAAAGACAGATGTCAGGTATTAAGCAGGACTGAACATCACAAAAAGCAGTGATGAGTAGTTATCCTTCTCCCTAGGAAGGCAGAGACTGCAAGCCAGATTATTCATAATCAGATCATGCATCTGATCTGGTCTGGTCCCTTGTACTCGCAGGATTGCTCATCGACATACACACTGAACTAGATGGAGGACTGATAGGTTATCTTGTTAATAGGTTTCCATTGAATCAAATCAGTTCCTAGATTTTATTGATATGCAATTTAAAAAAATGCCTGTACTAATAAAGCAGACAAAAATACACAGCCGGGATGCCTCTGCTGAAGGTTGCATCAGTTTTGCTGCTTAATGAACCTTAGCTTATAGCTAAGAGACAATTCAAGTGAACGGGTGACCACCACAGACTCCAAATTCCCAGTTTAAGACTTCATGTCTTCTTGGTTACATGAGTATCATACTTAAAACCAAGAATTCTGCAACTTGGTAAATCTTGACTGAGTCCTTTAACTGTGAGATGAGTAATACAGAAGACAAATCAGTTAAGAGCACTGTACTACCCGATTCAGCAGATATTCAGTGCCTACAAAGACTGGTGACTTGTGATGCAGGCTCAAGGCTTTAGCTTGCATACCGATGTAAAGAGGTTTACTTTTTGTACCTTTTGTATACAATGGGATTCTCTACATCATCTTTATTTTATGAGTTTCTAGACAGAGGGTAGAAAATCTTGAACATACTGGGAATGAATGGATTACTCTCTAAACGTCCATTACTACTGGGAATGAATGGATTACCCTCTAAAAGTCCATTAATACAAGATATACAAAAAGTACAGGCTATTGCAGCTCTCCCATGGGGGTTTCCAGGGCTCTAAATAAGAATTTCATGTTGAATGAATCCTGCACTGCATCTGGTGCTTTGAAGCTGTGCTGGCAGCACTCCAAACTCTGCAACAGCAGCCACTGGCCAGGGAGCAAAGGAGCCAAAGATAAAGAAGGATTTCAGCAGAGTCTTACAAAGTAAAAACCTGTAGTACACTTGGCAAAACAGTAGCTTGGAAGCTTAATTTTATTAGATTGCTTACGGGAGGAGGGAGTGGTAGGGAAGCCTGTATCAGCATAAGAGCCTTCTACAGAAAAGGAAAGAAAAAAGCCACATAAAATGAAAAAAAGACTGTTCAGGTTTAAGGAGATTTACTTTCCTAGAGATTAGAGATTTTATTAACTCGCTGAACTCCTGACATCTGTCATCCCTATGGCTCAAATGCAGCATTTTTTTTAATAGAGAAGAAAACACTATTTGTGCTCCTCCTCTTCAAAAAAAAATATGTACATGACTCAGTTACTAGAAAACACTCTCAAACACTTCCAATTTCTGTCAAGAAGGAAGTGCTTTAAGAAAAGTTAGGATTCATTTACTATTTGCATTGAGAGGGAACAGGCTATCATAGATCTGCAATTTTGATGAAGAATTATATATTTTCTTTTTGAAGAATTATATTTTATTCTTTCATTCTAGGATCCTCATGCAGAAAGAGGGAATAGGGTATCTGAACAGTGGATCTAACAGGCATGACTACCCTTCCATTGCACGACAGCATTCAGTCAGGTATCTGTTCTTGGATCCTAAGCATGGGTTAATTTTAGCCAGCTCAATCAAATGTTGTCTCACATTCCTTAAGTTCCAGCTGCTTACATTAGTCCCATTGTGCTCATAACAATCATCACAAACCACACTTTACTAATCACAATGCAGTATCAAGGCATTTACATAATATTTTTAGAGGGTAATATGCTCCAGTCATCCAAGCTGATACGGATGTAAGAACTGTCAATTCAGTTCAAGACTGAGGTATATCTAGTTCAAAAACTTTTGAGTGGCCACTGCTGAATGCTAACAGAATGGTAAGAAAGTCCACAGTGAGCAATTATGCAATTACTTGCTCATTAAAGAAGTTTTCTTCTAATCCTCTAACAGGCAATTAGTGGTTGGTTTATATCCTGAAGCACATAGGCTTCCTTTCCTTAAAAAGCTTTTGCCATTTCCAATATAATCACCTGAAGTTACCTAGTGCAGCTAGCCACAGTCTCTGGAGCTATATAGCAACATAAGCACTCTTACAACCACTTTTCTTTTTTTACTCAATACAGACAACCGTAGGCAACAAGACCATGGAAAAGAAAATGCGGCTGTATTTCTTTTCCTTATTATCCAGAAAGAATTCAGATAGCCAATTAACAATGAATTCTACTCAAGCACCAACAGTCTCTGAAATAAATCAAAACCTGACAGAGCTTTACCTCATTTTACAACTGGATATTAGAAATGAGCCAACAGACTAAATTTTACTAGAATCAGTTAGACACGAATGATTATTGAAATACAATAGCTTGGAACTTCCCAGCTTCCGAAAAACATCTGGGTTAACAGGCATGTTTGCACAGAGCCTCCAAAGGTAGATTAAGGAGGTTGCACACAGGTGGACACTCAAAGCTTCAGCAGATCAGTCAGTTCGGATCAGAACGTCCACAAAAATAGCGTTTGAGCTGTTCTGCTTTGTAACTTGTTAGACTGCCAAGCACTCATAGCTCTTTTGATTGTGACAAGAATCAGAACTTCAGTGTCTCCCACTCCTCTCTCATTGATTCAAATACATTATCACACACAAAAGATTTAATGGAGCTGCTTATGAAGTTGCAGTATACAAGAATTGGTGACAGTGCAAATGTTTCTTCGCTCATGCCTAGCAGAACTGCACAGATTTGCCAATAGGTCAGGATGCCAAGGCAGCTACATCAAATGCAGAGATAAAAAGCAAACAAAGAAAGCTATTTGAGAAGCTAAGATCTTAGAAATAAATGACATAAGAGCTCAAAAAAAAATAAATTGAAGACTGGGAAATGAAAGAAAAGCAAAACATATCCTTACACTCTGAAAAAGGAGTAATTCCCCTCTGCCCACTTCCTAACGAGATTCATAAATTTTGAGGGTTAATAGCAATTAAAGCATTTTAAGGCAACAGAAACAATAGCACGGTGAGCAACTATCCAGTAGAGCTTTTTCAGTAGTCGAAGAACTACTGCAAGGAGAGCCTACATGAAACAAATTTTCAACTAAGCTAATCCACTGTTTAAGTTTCCACTGACAGAACATAAACACAATCAACCTAAGATGTATTTATAAACAGTTGTTTACTCTTCTTTGTGATCCATGCTCATTTATAGCTTTATGTAATCTTATCTTCCTCAGAACTTAACCCATGACCTCCAGGGCTTTGTGCTCAAGGTAATATCAACACGCTCTGTCAAGCACAAAAGCCTTTTTTAAACATTTTATCCACAACTCTGCTTGAAGTTGGAATCAGTGTGTGACACGCATTTGCTGGAATACCCGTCTTAAGACGATTTCTCAAGGCATCTTCAGTGATGCCCACAACAGAAACTCATTTTAGCACAGATGAAACTGGACTTTCATAAAGCCATTCCAAAAACCCTTCATACGCTGCACTAGTAAAAACGGCTTTATTGTACAGCTTGCACTACACTTCGACCAGCATATTGGTAAGGAATCGCATGCAATGAATATAATTATGCTTTAAAAAGAATCCCTAGTGTAGAAATGGCTCAGTTATTCTTCTGCTATGATAGCTTACACTGGGCCCTTGAAGTTATTAGACAATACTGGAAAAACACCACTTTGCAGCTGTAGCTGCTTCTACATGGAAGTATCTGTCGATGCATCAGTTACATGCTCATTATGGCTACCCTCCCCTTCTCCTGGATCATCCAAATTATTTTACTATAGTCAAGTGTAAATCACAAATATGTACATAAGATCCCATAATAATGGGTTTAAGAAGCTGAAAGAAACTTAATTGACTAAAATAGCCTTTGTAGTTATTTTGACACAGTTCACAGCACTCTTGTTCCACTATTTTGCCCCAAGGTGCTACCCTAGTAGCAAAATAGCAAGAGTAAAATTATGCTGGAGTCATACTGGGAATTAAGACAGCTATAAGTGGAAGATGTAGGCAGATTAGGTGACAAGCATACTCAAAGAGGGTCCTTTTAATTTTCTTTTGTTAACTGTCTTCTCTCCCCCCTCCTCTCCTCCCCCTTGGAAAAACCAGTCTAACCTTTGCTTTCTAAAAAGCAAGTCAAAAACATGAATTCTGCAACAGGTTGTTACATGCATCTTTCTACTACTTTTTTTCATTCGTTGTTAAAGCAATCCTTATTAGTTAATAAGGTAAACAGTTCTCTAATTCCATGTGACTTTCCTCTCCTCTACCCTTCCCTCCAAGATTTAATACTTAAGGATGAGGAATCTGTTTTTTTCCTAGTTTTGTCATCTACCTATTACCACCCACAAACGCAGCATGCATAATAAACAAGGCTGTAAGGAAACTACTAGTCTGAGCTAAAACATTTGCTTTGCCTTTGTTGACTTGCTTAGCAGCTGGCATTTAATATGTCAGCTTGAGGGCATTACATAGCAATATGCCTTTAAAGTCACTGTTGCTTGCAAAAAGTACAGATTGTCTCTGACACACAGTTGACCATACAATGAATATTGGTAAGTGTTAAATCTTATTAACACCCAAAGATTTTTCGTATCTTGACAGATTCATAGAGATTTAGCATTTGAATTTCTATTTCTACTTGGAAGATTAGTTCTTGTGATGGAATAAACAGTAAGATACATTCGTTACTGTAGCTAGAATTAAGGCTTATCAGGGCTCTCCTTCCAAGCTGAGTAATTTCAGCTGTCTAGATTACCAGGAGATTTAAAACAAATTTAAAAGTGCTTTATAAAACTCTTCACTGATAATTCTGCAGTCTCTCCCATGAGACACACAATATTTGCTCAAGAATTGCTTAGGAACAGTTTGCTTTTATCATTGTGACTATTATCACGCGTGTGTGTAATATTAAAAGACACAATGCCACCTGCTGGCTTAGGAGTTTCATGTCTTTCTGGTTTATAATTTTCTGATTGCAGTGCAAGCACAAAAACACCAGTGCCACCCTATACAAACTGTTCTCCTAATACAGAATTATGCAATAGGTATTACAGTAGAAATAGTTTTCCAAGTCTTAACAAGATATGTACCATATACACTATCAGACATATACCACTTAACACAAGATGTGAAATCCAGGCTCTAGAATTCCATAATCAATATTGAAAACTCAAATACTTAATGTGCAGAAGTTACCTATGAAAGGAAAGCCACTTGACTCCTTCACACAGTACAACTCCTGATGTCATAAGCAGTTCCGCAAAGTACTGTGTCTCAATTCCTTCTTCCTCATGCTTTTTAAACTGGATACCAGATGTTGTCAACAGTTCAATAGAGTCCTGGGCGTACATATCTTCTCTAAAAACAGAGAGAGGAAAAGTACGTTTTCAAAATCTACTAACCTCAGGGATCATAAAACTGGTAACATTTATTTTTTGTTATTCATTTCAGACTTCACTAGCACACAGCATGAGCAACTTGACTTTGTTCTGTGTTAATTACAAAAATAGCCTTTTTTCACAGTTTTATTTAACCTTCACTAGCATTTCACCATTCACAGCACCTCCATTCTTGACTCCTTCATAAAAAAACTAGTTTGTGCTCCTCTTCTGGTTACCTAGAACTCCACTGTTGCAAATCATAGAATCATTATGGTTGGAAGGGACTTCCAGGGTCATCAAGTCCAACCTTTATCCCATCATATTCCTAACCATTAGACCATCAGACCATGGCCTCAAGTGCCTCATCAACCCGTTTTTTGAACACTCCCAGGGACGGTGACTCCACCACCTCCCTGGGCAGCCCATTCCAGTGCCCAACCACCCTCTCAGTAAAGAACTTCTTCCTAATATCCAACCTAAACTTCCCCTGACGTAACTTGAGGCCATTTCCTCTCGTCCTGTCATTAGCAATTCGGGAGAAGAGACCAACACCAGCCTCACTACAACCTCCTTTTAGGTAGTTGTAGAGGGCAATAAGGTCTCTCAGTCTCCTCCAGGCTAAACAATGCCAGTTCCCTCAGCTGGTCTCCATAAGGCTTGTTTTCCAGACCTCTCACCAGCCTTGTTGCCCTTCTCTGGACTCGCTCCAGCACCTCAATGTCCTTCCCATCCTG
>VZRW01012582.1:0-64444 GCA_013398125.1 Aegotheles bennettii | reverse complement strand
TCAGTGCGCTCCAGAGTCTGCGGCGCGACCGGCGGCGTGTGCGGGCACAAAGGCCGGGGCTGGCTGCGGGAGCCGGCTCTGCGGAAGGGTCAGGCAGTGTCAGGCGGTGTAAGGGCGCTGCGCCGCGGGTGTCCCGTCCCGTCCCGTCCCGTCCCGTCCTGTCCCGTCCTGTCCTCTCGGCGGCGGCACTGCCGGCTCCGTGCTGACTCCTCACAGCGACTGCCCTGAGTCACCTCTGCTGCTCGGGTGCTCACCAGGGGCAGGGGGGTGTGTGCTGTTCCACAGCCGCACTTCTCACAGCAAAACACCTTCCCCTACCCCGAGACACTCCAGCTGGTCAGTGTGCTGACCAGATTTGCCTAAACTTTAGTCTTTTAAAAGGAGATCCACGCCTCGCGTGTTTCAGGTTGTGTTTTCAGTGAGGACGTAAGCAGTCATCGTGCTTCCTAGGACTCTGTTGCAGTGGGATGGTAAATGCCTCCAAAACGATCACAGAAAAGGAAGGAGAATGTTTCTGTTAAACTGAGGCTAGGAGTGGAAGAGATACTTACTGCATTTCCAAGTGTAATAATTGCGGGTTGCTCATTACCCTGGTGTTCTGAATTATCACACAGGAATCATAAGTATGACAGTATTGCTAAGTATTGTGACTTGCTTAAACCTAAATCTGTTTAGAGCTGATTTCATGAACGTTTTTGAAGGGCAGCTCACTTTTCCAAGGAGCTGTCTGTGGGCACACAGCAGCTTACCTAACTAGAAGTTTTTTGTTGAACTGGCCTTACTTAGCCTTTTATTTCTATCCCTTTTTCTCTACCAGGGAGATGAGCTCACCCCAAGATAAGTCCTCAAAACAGGTGATCAGTTTTTGTCAAAGTCAGCTGGCTGAACTGGTTTGCTCCCTGTTTGTGCAGGCACCAGGTCAAGCACAGGCAGAGAGGGAATGGACCCTGCAGCCAGGAATGGAGACAAGGGAGAGGGAGGTGGTAGCTGCTCAAATGTAACTTTGCAGCCATGTAAACTAGCACACCTGATCTCTCTTGACAATAGGTGTAAAAAAACAAAAATCAGGCAAGCAAAGGACTAAATTCTGACAGCATGTACGCTTTTCATAAGAGAGACTACTGAATAAGCCTGAGTAGCAGTGCCTCAAGGTCTGTGATTTAAAAAGGTATGTGTACTTGTGCAAGTTTTTGAGAGTGCAAAGGGTTCTTTGGGTGGGACTGATGTGCTGGTTTATGAACTGCATAGCAGCACAGATCTGTAGGGTAGGAACATGCGTTAAGCTGCTCCTCGCTGAAATGCTCAAAATCTTGGCATGGTGCAGTTACAGTTACCCAAGTTTGGTAAGTTTGGTTTGTGTTGTCTTAGGTTGTAAAAGCCCAGGTGTATGTGATCTTAATTTCATTAAAGTAGCTAGTCTTCCTTCTCAGGGTCCCCCAGTGATCAGGAGGTTGAAATCAAGTTTTTGTGTTTAAAAACCAGTTTTCATCCATTTGCTGTTGTTCTAGCTAGAGTTAAGAATGTGTCATTTTTCCCGTGTACCCATTCCCACCTGGGGAAGGGACAACTAAGTTTATCGATTAAAGCAGTTTGGACAGCTTGATGAGATTCTGGATTTCTTATTTCTCCCTCCCTGTTGTCCTCTTCTTCCCCAGTTCCTATCAGTTGTGCGTGTGAATGGAGCATAATTACACACCCTCTCAAAAGGGTTTTGTAGCAGGCTATTAAAGTGCATGACAGATGACTACAGGGCAGGAATGTGCGTGAGAGGTTCCAGAGAGAATCCTTCAGTTAAGAATGAGGAGGTGGTTAGTTCAGTGTGTGGTGTTTCACAGTAGAGTCCTAAACACTGATTTGTATTCTCCTGTGCTGAAGATATCTGATAGTTTCTTCAAACAGCATGTGATTTCACAGGGAAAGAGCAGATACTGAGTTGTCTGTGGGAGGAGTAAGGTCGGAATGTGGAAAGCAAGGTGCATAGCTGGGTTTGTATTTTACTCCATTTATTCCCAAAGCTCTGAAAACTAGAATTTTAAATTCTGTGTGCAAACAATGCTTTGGAGGGATACAAAACACTCCTAGCACTACACTTAACACTCGTGTGCAGGTATTGTTCTCTGGGCTTTTTGAGGAAGTGATTGTATGGAGTGTGCCTGGCAGTGGATGGAGAGCCTTTTCTGAAGGTGGGTGCAAAGAGGCTTTCTGGGAACACCCAGCTGCCATTATTCCCAGTTGGAGCTGTGTTCCCTCCCTCTACAAGGGAGCCTTAGAGAGGCTGCCCTCCTTTCTCTCCCAGTCCCTGCTTAGGTATGTTCATATTGTCTGGAAATTTTGCTTCTGAGCTAAACCTTCTGCTCCTCCTCTGCATTCTTTGGGATGTCATCTTTCGAAACAGTCTTGCTGTGCGTACAAATTGTAGAGTGCTTTGAGTATTGAAATCAACTTCCTATTAATGCAACTGATTGAAAGATTTTTCTCAGTAACTTAACTGTTACAGGAGAAGCAAATTTGGGTTTGGTCTTAACCAGATTTGATAAGATGAAATGTTTCTTCACTCGGTGCTTTCAGGGGAGTCTGTGTCTGGAGTGTCACTGGATTACAGAGTTTTACATTCTTGCAAGTAGCTCTTCTCCAGATAATTCTGGAAAATATCTGCACAAGTGCGTAGAACTCAGTGCATGTGGAAAAATCTACTATGAAATAGTAAAATAATCTGTTAAGGAGGAAGGCATAGTGTAATGTATGTTCTGAATATGGAGCTGTAGACAGTGTTGCAGAGCAATCCTAAGTTGTGAACCAAGTGTAACACCTTGGCAAAGTAAGTTTTTTATCAGATAAAATTCAGTATATTAAAAAATTCACTGATGTGATGTCCATTTCTCTGACTGTATTTCCATTGTTTGTGACCATGTGTGAGGTTTAAAAGTTGAATCTTTTTTTTGCTTTAATCTTAATATTCAATATAGCATTCTGAAGCCTATTAACTTATCCCAGCATTTTCTATTTTATTCTCACAATGCTTTTCAAAGCAAAACTAAATAAAAAGGTCCGAGATCATGCCTTGTTTAGACTTTAGGCTGTTACATTGACCGTGAATTGGTTGCTAACAATTTCTTCTTTGACAGCATTGCAGAAATTCAGAAAGATGTGGAATATCGACTGCCATTCACTGTAAACAACTTGACAATTAATATTAACATGTAAGTAGAGTGAGCTATCCCTATGCACATCTTGAAAATTAAAATTGTTCTAAAAAAAAAAAGTACTAACAGAACATCAATGGCTCCCATCTCATAACTAATTTCAGGAACTATAACCTGGATTGGCATTAGTAGTTGTTGTGATATGAGTGAAATTAGTTCTGTGCAAGATACAGATGCTCAGCTGGAAGCAAAACTATATTTGACTGTGCTCAGCTGCTAAAATACCTGTGTGCTTTTAGTTAAAAGATAAGTAGGAGAGAACGCTTGAGGGTTTCTTATAACGTTGAATCTCCTGCAACTGAAACTGAGAATAAACTTAATTACTGTTTTACTAAGCTGCTGTAACTCCTAACTTGCCACAGTGAAGCTTCTAGATCATCAGTTAAGTGATTTCTTGTAACATTTCCTGTGAATTTACTTTGGGGGGGTGCTTTTGCTCTGGCAAATATTGATGGTATTCTGTTCACAAGTGTTTTATTACTTTAGCCTGGTAACTTGCCTGATATTCTTGCAGGTTACACTGCATTGTCATTGTAGTAGTAATATCTGTATTATAGAGTATTCTTATTATGCTACAGCTTTTTCTTTGTCCGTGGACATAATTGCTTCATTGTAATGCTACAATTTTGCCCAGTAAATGCTTTCTTCAGTTCCATTCAAGTCTGGTATTCTAATCTGCCCGACTTCTAATTTTGAAACTGAATGATCCTTTTGTGTGCTTCATTCGATGTCTATTTCTCCATAACTCTTCTAGTAGAAAAGTAAGTTTATGTAGTTAACACTACTTCTTTTTGGCAAAAGAGGCCGCCTTATGCAAACTTTATCATGGGATGTAGCTGTAGTGATGATTATTCTTGTATTTGCAGCTTGCTTCCACCTCAGTTTCCTCAGGAAAAACCAGTCATCAGTGTTTTCCCACCTGTGAGACATCATTTAATGGACAAGCAGGGAGTATATGTGACCGGTCCATTAATAAGTAATGTATGTCTAATTTGTAACTTCACATATATCTACTGTTAATAGCACTTTTAATACATGTCATAATAGATTATTTCTAATAGTTCTGGTAAAAAAAACCCAGTACAAATCCTAATCCTACTCAAACTGTATTTTGAGGAGTCTGAAAACAAAAAATCAGTAGTGTTCAGTGTACTACTATTCCTTCTTTTACTGCTACTGTTAGTAGCAGTTGAGTTGAGTATTCCATATAGCTAAAACTATTTTAAGTTATGATGGCTTAGAAAGATCCTATCACTTTTCTTATTAGTACCAATAGCACAGTTCTTGTTTCTCTACAGTGTATTCCAAGTAAGGGAGAAGGATGCTATAAGACTGTTTTGTAACATAGTTCTTTCTACTCTAATCCTATTACAAAGCTGTCGAGCTTTTAGCTCTATTATTCAGGATTTTCATATGCTGTTCCTTTTTTTTTCCTTTTCTTTACTAACAAGGGTGTGGTAGTTTTTTTGGGTGGACATGGGAGGGAGGTTGTGACTTTTTCAGAATGGAATTAATGCTTTCTGTCTCATCTTTATTTAAAAAAAATATTTTTTTTCCTTTCTTGGTTTTCCCAAGTGCAACTTGGTAACTAAGTGGGTTTTTTGGTTGTTCATCAGAAATGTTGTACTTGATTGAGTCTTCACTGATAATGAAATAGACAAAATAGTTTCTATTCAATTCTGGGTGTCTTTATCACTTTATTTGGAGATTATATATATACAGTTTACATTAGTTGATATGTCTCTGAAATAGCTTTCAGTGCTGCCATGTGGGTATAATAAATGGTCAAGTTCAGCACATTTTGAAACTGTTAGATTTCAGGCATAATTTTTCTTCTGTATTTGGGTTTTTTTTGTTGTTTTTTTTACCAGTTTACAATGCACTCTGATCTTGGAAAAATTATTCAAAGTTTACTGGATGAGTTTTGGAAGAATCCTCCAGTTTTGGCTCCTAGCTCAACGTCATTTCCATAGTAAGTGTCTATAAACATGATTAATGAAACTATGTGTATTAACTTACATTTTTAAAAAGAGATGAAACCAAGTATTAGAGGGCAGGAACAGGAATAATGTAGTGGATGTACTGGGAGACTTCCCCGCCCTTGAACAATTTCATGTGCATTCTTGATGGCATGGTTGTTCTGAGAAGAAACACTAGATTTCATTGGAGTTACTGCACCACGCTGATGTAACTTCATGTGCTTCTATTTTATTGAAAAAGAAGAATAAGTGTTTGCATTATCAGATGAAATCTTGAATTTGCTGTAGATCGTGATCTGAGCAGTTGTGTTTCTTCATATTCTGTTCATAATGTCCCAAGCTTAGAGGCAGCTTCAGTTGCACAACTGTGCAACAGAACATTGTGCAATTTAAATAATTGCATTAAATATGCAAAAGTGGTCTGAGACATTACAGCTGGTTTTAGATGCAGCTGCAGTTGTGAATTTAAAAAAAAATCTTTTCTGTTATTTAGAAGTAATTATATGTGTGTTGCCCAAACTGTTAAATGCTATACCATAAACAACACAGGTGCATGTCTCGGGACTTTTAGATGGAAACAATTTAAATTTAGGCTCTCATAAATTTTTCAGATGTAGTTTTCTTGTAATTAGGAGTGTGAGTGTGTATTTGGCTGCTCTACAAGATTATAGTTTAATGGAGTTGTATGTTATGTTACAGTATAAGGCATAAAGTAGACTTACTACATTGAAAGTAACTGAGAATAGAAAATGCAAAGTTTGTGGTATTTTAAAAATTTATTCTTATGTCTTGTATGTGGTCTAGTAATTATAATTCAAAATGATAAGAAGTATGCTGTAAGCAGTTGGTTGCTCATAGTTGTGGTTTTTTTGTTTGTTTGTATTTAGCCTTTTCAACAAACCAGCTGGAATGCCTCCTTATGCTCCTCAGGGGTTTCCGTTTCTTCCTCCATACCCACCTCAAGAAACAAATAGAACAATGGCAGCCGTGCCAGTCGCTGAATCAGTTTCTTCAAGCTACACTACAGACAAGCCTGCTGCTCCCTCTTACGGCTTGATTACTGATCTGCCACTACCTGTTCCGACAGCAGAAGCAGTGCTGCAGGTCTGTGTGCTGAGTTTTGCTGCTTGAACTATCACACAGTGGGTATAAGTTCCCTCAGGGGCACACAGGGCATTGCTGCAAAAGTCCAGGGAACAGCTTGAGTGACTGTACTTCATTGTTTTTTTGGTGCTAGGAAAACAAAACTAATTCTGTCTTTGATGAAAAGTTTTTTAGAATAAACTTGAAGTCAGAGCAACAAGTTTGTCTTTCTGGGTTTCAGTGAAATGAGTGTTACGCTAAATATCTTTGAATATAGTTTATTTTTCTGGAGCAACACTCCCCCCTAGTGCAGCTGTGATTCTCTCTCCAGCCATAGAAAATGAGATCCTTTCCTGCTCAGAACCAGGTGAGAACGATGTGCAGTCTCCAGACTTTACGTGTAGAGTATTTATTTCTCATTTTCAAGCTTAAAATAGCGTCTCTTCACAGATCTTGTATGTGTGTACTCACAGACCCCCTCTCTCTGATGCACTCTGGAAGGGTTTTTTTGAATGTCCTCCAAAAACTTTATACCTAAATGTTTAGTCTTTCATCAGATCTTGTCTTTAGAAACAAAAGGTTGTTTAATCTTGGAAGACACTTTCTTGGCTTTGTAGAATTTAAAAAGTCTACATTCTGTGAAGACAGACTTTTTTTCCCCTTGTCTAAAAACTTTTTTCCTGAGGGATTATAGCTTTAAAAACCACATGAAAGAGATCAAAATGTCAATCTCTTTCTCTGTTCTCACTTCTCTGAGTTATATTTCTTCTGTGTGTTTCCTGGGTCATCTGACTGTTGTCGAATGGAGGACATAGCAAGACAGAATTATTTTCCTCTAAAATTGACTCAGCTTTCATGACATGCCACCCCAAAGATCCCCAAGTATTTTGTTGCCATGGTTGAAATGAGATGCCTTCCATTCGGAGACTGGTACTACTGCTTCTTACTGCTTTTCCTGCTTTTCTTATTGCTGGCAAATATTCATCTCCAGTTTTGGATTAATCAGGTTAAATATCAATAAATTGCTCTTCAGAAATCTACTAAGCATTTCTAAACTTCTGTTTAGGTTGGCCAGAATGGATTTACTTACAAGATGCCTGATATTCCCGATACATTTCCAGAACTCTCAGAACTAAGGTAAATTTTCAGAAGGTGGCAAAACTTTCCATAGTCATTAAAAGGCAATTACTGCTGCTCTGTATCGGATTTTTGTCTGTATACATCTGTCTGTATACATCACTGAAATATTTCTGTAGACATTATAAATAGGAAAACTACCACTTACCAAAATTGTAGAATCAGAAAGTAAGCTAGCCTTGCATTCAAGTGTGCTGCTTGTTTAGAGTTTTCTCAGCAGCAACAATTTGGGATTCAACACCAGGAAAAAGAGCATACATTTTTACTTTTCCCAACTATCAGTGTTCTGCTGTTTCCTGCCATGAACTTTATTTCTACTAATATAATATGTATAACTTTTGAGGGAGGGAATGGGACAGGGAAACAGACTTGAGACTGGTTCACAAATTACATTATCTCAAATTTGAAAGGGCTGTAGTGCAGGGTGAGCAATGGACTACTTTGTGAGCAACTCGGCATGTGCAAGGGAGTGGGGTTAGATAAATCCGGGTGGTAAATGTGCCAGCTGTCTCAGTGCAAATTGCTTCCCCATCTAAATACTTCATACACATATTACTCAAATATTTTAATCAAAAGCATATCTATATATTGCTAGGAAGTAAGGCTTGAAGTGAGAGATAGTTTTTAACATACTGCTTTTTAAACTCACTGCTGCAGATATGTAGAGCCCACGATCCAGAAGAAAGGGGGAAAGAAAGTTGTGGTCAAGTGTTGTGTATCTGTAAAGTCCCAATAAATGCTTTAAACTTTGGACTTCGGCAGAAATGCGTAACTCTACAGGTAGTGTTTGCTGTTAGCTTTAAATCTGCTTTCTTTCTGTTTGAATGTAGTATATCACAGCTGACCAGTATGAACGAACAAGAGGAAGTGTTACTGGAACAGTTTGTGACTCTACCACAACTGAACCAAGTTGTTACCGATAGAGATGAATTGGTGAAAAGCATTGAAGAGCTGGCAAGTAAGATGTCAAAACATTAGCATCTGTGGCTGTGTTCTGCAAACTGTATGGTTTAAAAAAGTAGTAATAGTTGACTTTATTTTACAGAAAAAAACTTGTTGCTGGAGCCTAGTCTTGAGGCAAAAAGACAGACAGTGTTGGATAAAGTAAGTGAAGGATAAAATCTTTTTGAGAAATATTAGTTGTAATAGTCTGTTTTTTCAGGGGGAAAACGTTCTTTTTGTTCTTCCTTCCAGTATGAGCAACTCACACAGATGAAAGCAGCCTTTGAAAAAAAGATGCAAAGACAGCATGAACTTAGTGAGGTATAATTTCTATTTGATAATATCTTCTAAGACTACTACAATAAAACTGAAGTTTTTATTTGTATCTTTATCCATAAAGAATATTATTCTGGTTAAGCTCTAAATTTATATGAAATAGATTCACATCAAGTATGGAATAAAATGGGATGAAGTACCAAACAGTTTCAAAGCAAAACAGTGTCATGATTGCTTTTCTGCTTTTTTGGGTTGTTTTTTTATTTGGTTTGGTTTGGGTTTTTTTAATGCTACAATAGAAGCAAAGTTAGAAGAAGGGAGTGTGATGAGCATTTAGAGCCATTCTTAAGTACAATCCTGGGTCAAACCAGTTTTAAGAATAGAGAGATTTTTAAAGAAGGCTTGTTTAATTAATGATATCCATTTAACATAATGGGCTGGTAAAACTGTACCAGATGAAAATTGTTAAAACCATTGCTTTAGAAATTTGAATTCTGTGATTTACTGAGTGTGCTTACTTTGGGCAGCATGTCAAACTTTGCATGGTCTAAAGCGCCAATGGGGTGAAGTCATTATTTCAGAAAGCAATTTGGAGGAGAATAATTTTAGTATGTTTACCAGGATATGCATTAGAAGATGTAACTTCTCGTAAACCAATTATTGGCAAGACTTGTCACCTGAGAATACAGCAGTCCATCAAAATAGCATACGTAGTATCTGAATTTCAAAATGCCCAAAAAATAACAAAATATGAAATAACAGGCAGAAAGTTACTTGACAGTAAACTGAATGACTTCATAGGTGATCTAAATGATTTAATTGTTTCCTCACTTGAAAAATCAGAACAGTCTGACCCCTAATGCCTCCTTTCTGTGTGATGTAAGTTGGTTTTAAAGTGGGCAGAGGTAGTTGCTGTTGACAAACTTTTTGTTTCTATAAGAAACCACTTAAGGACATGACATAATACCCCACTGCTATATTACCTTTCCTTTTTTCTTAGTTAGATATGCTGGTTTGATTTAATGATGGTTAGGAGGGAGCTTTAGCTGGATTTTTGTGCTGTTTTTCCACATATGCTGTATCTTCATGTGTTGATGTTCACTGTGCACTACCTGGTATTTCCTGTGATCTCTCCTTCAAAGTTCCAGACAAGTCTTTTTACTTGTACTGTGGGTGAATTTTAGACATCTTTTATGAGAGCAAACTCTCTTATTTTGCACAAGATTAATTTAACAGGAAATTTCTGATTACATTACAGTTTTACAGTATGTAAGTAATGTATTTTTCATGGGGTAGATGAAGGGTAGTCCAAGAATTTTAAATCTATAAATATCTTAATTTTTGCAATTCTGTCTTTGTACAAACTCCTGGTGAATCATGTTTTGATTTAACTGCTCAAGTGTATTAGAGGAAAAATAATGAAACTACATGCAGTAAACAGAAATGAGGTTTGAAGTTTATAAGAACAGAAGAATGAGTATACTGGTTTAGATTAGCAGCCCATCCACTTCTTGCGTAGATGCTTTTTCCTTTCCTGTCTCCCTGTCCACAGTCATTTCAAGGGTATTTAAAAGCTGAATTGTGCTTTTTTACCTTTTTATAACTCTCAGGTTCACTACTGAGTTTCAAAAGTAGACCATATTTATAAAGACACTTGAAATGCTAGTTCAACTTGGAAATCATGCACTCAAGAACTTGTCAAGATTTCCAAGCTGGATGCTTTCTACAGTGTAGGGTAAAAGTTTAAAAGCTTATACATTTGTGAGAATGATTGTGAATCAAGACCTAAACTAGCAATGCTTTTCTCACACTAAATCCCTCCTAGTTTAACAAGCTATGCTGTTTCTTGGAGATGAAACTTCATCTGGTCACTCAGGCTTTTATGTAACAATAATGCTGTGTTCACATATTCCTTATTTATGCAGTCATTTATCTTTCCTCTTGGAAATGTAAGTTTTGGTGGACAGTTTAATATTATATAGGAGTTTTTATTTTCTTAGAGTTGCAGTCCAAGTGCTCTGCAAGCCAGACTTAAAGTAGCTGCCCATGAAGCTGAAGAGGAATCTGACACTATTGCAGAAGACTTCTTGGAAGGCAAAACAGAAATAGATGACTTTCTTAGTAGTTTCATGGAAAAGAGAACGGTATGTAATACACAAATCATTCTAATCTGAGAGGGGTATATAGTGAATCAATTTAAGACGTAGAATTTCAGCAGTTCTGTGATACAGAACAGTGCTTTAGTAAGCTCGAGCAGAAGCAAAATATATCCCTAAGTGGCTTCAATAATGCAGAGTAGAATCTGCATTCTGAAGGCACATAAAGGCGGGAAAGGCATTTTTAAGGCATTAGATGCTAGTAATTTTGCAGATATTTTTTGCCACTTTCTTCTGTATCCTATATAGATATAGGGAAGATAGCTACATGGATAGTTTCGAATTTGATAATGACATGGTATATTAAGCAACCTTAATGTTTAATTTATTACACTTCTTAAACTAATTATTCTGTTGATGTCTATCACTGAACAAGTAACTGAGGTTCAAAACCCACTGTTCTTGCTCATGCTGTGACAAGAGCAACTTACCGGGTAGTGTACCTTCCTTTAAAGATGCCTAATAAATGCATTCCATTACATAGGAAACAATTATCTTCTCTTGTAAGCAATTGTGGATGGAATAATGTTATTAAGATAGACAGTTGTTCAGCCTGAAGTTTTGAAGGGAGGTGGTTCATAGGGCTTTCCTTTATTAAAGAGCGTGCAAAGTAGCTAAATCATTAAAGAAAAACTGTAGTATGCATTATAAAAAATTCCTTTCAAAATTCACTCTTCCTATGTTTTGAAGCTCTGCCACTGTAGACGAGCCAAAGAAGAAAAACTTCAACAGGCAATAGCAATGCACAGCCAGTTTCATGCTCCGCTATAGGTAAACTACTGTTTTAATATTTGTGGTGCAAATGGATTTGTGTAGCAAATGGTGTAGCAAATGGATTTGTTACAATGCTTAGTGTTTTAGTTACACTGTCTGTGGAAATCAAGTGTGTACTGCATCTGTGGTTAGTTGTATTTAAAACATAACTTCTGGAGGAGTTAAAATATCTAATTATGGAAATTTGTCTTTACAGACTTCCTGCAAACTGCACCTGCCAAGAGAACGAGTGAAAAACCCAATAAAGCACACTTTTTAGTAACTATTATTTGCAAATAAGCATTTCATCTTATATGGTTGTATTTATAGAAGAGATTATATACAGAGTTGGGATGGTTTTTGTACAAATTAGAATGTCTCTTTATATTCTCATTGTACTCAAGAATCCTTCTATTGCAATCTTTGCACTAATTTCTTGTATTTATTGTTGATAGTTCTTATTTACGTTCCTGCTGCTATATTCCATTCTTCAGAGATTAAATATCTAGACATGGAATTTTGACTAGCTTTTTACATTTTTATAAAAACATAATTCACATGGTTTGTATTTTGAACTTTAAACATAGATTTTGCTTGAACTGTGGAAAAGTTTGAGATAAGTGGTGACAGGACTTTGGAAACTGAAGAAGCTCATAATGTGAGATTAACAGTGGATTCAGCAGCTGTCTTTTCTTGAAACCAAAATACTCGAGAACAAGTTTTTTACTTGAAAGTAATAATACAAAACTAAGTATAGACTGTATTCTGTTTGGGATAAGTAGATTTGGATTAAGCAAAGGATGTGTTGGAACAAATTATATTGGAATCAAAGTAGAATAAATGATCTCTGTGTAGATTTGGCATGTTGCTCAGTAGCAATGATGCACTCAATTTCAGGAGTGGCTTGGTACCTACCACTGTAATTAAACACAATTTTCATCTAACAATTTCATTTTCATATTTGTTTTTACTTAAAGGAAAAATAATCAGGTCATGCCCCAGTTTCTGTTTTATGTGATATAAGTATGTTCATCATGTGAGGAACTCAAAAGCAATTCACAAAAACTAGTTCTGAAGTTCTTTGTGAAGTAGCAGTTATTTTTTCCTAATTTTAAGGAACAAAGAAACTAATTTGGCTGGAGTTGCATAGAGTATTATGTTAAGGCAAATGATAGAATTTGGAAGTGAGATTTTGCCTTTTAATCACTGAATCTTGCCTCTGATGAGCTGACTTAGGATGGGGGTATATCCGGTGAGAATTGATAGGACTAAGCACAGTATTTTATAGGAGAAAAATACAGCCCCTAAACACATGCATGTATGTTCTCTCTGGCTCTTACAAAAAGACACATTCTTTTTCTTAACCTTGTCTGTGCATTAGGTTTTCATGGAGACAGTCAAGTTCCAGAAGAACAGAAGGAATTGTAAGTTCTGAGAGATAAATAAAACAAAGCACTGTTCAAGGAATGTAACAGGAATTCTGCTTCCTTATTGTCAGGAAGCAGTCTGGAGATAAACCTCTTAGCCAAGACACTGCCTCTGTGTTACCTAGATAGGGTCACAGAACGTCACAGATTCAAGTCTCAAACTAAAGCACATCAGTCCAAGCAAGTACTTTTATGTTTCACTAATCTTTAGTCAGTTGTAAACGCTGTGCTTTTCTAACAAAATCTGATAAGGTATTTCTTCTGAATTTGAGAAAAGTGAGTAAATATGGAGTTACAAAAATTGCATAAGTCTGTTCCACAGGCTAGTGAATCTTCAAATAGGGCTTTACTCTCAGCCCTGTCATACTGTACATTACTCTGGTTGTCTGTCTTCAGTTACCGCCTTTCAGGGTAAGTAAACTGTTCACTGGTATTTGATGGGATTTTTCTTTGTAAAACTGGTCCAAATTCTGAGATTAGATGTCCCAAGAAAACAGAACTATGGTCCAAATCAAAGAAGATACTTAGGTGCCTGAAAAAATAACCAGGTTGTAAGTGCCATGGTTAAGCAATAATTTTAGATTATCTTCTTCCAAATAAGATTTCTGCTGACTGTGCATAATACTGTTTGTATATTGACATAGCATTTCTGCTAATGTGCTAACTAAAGCCCTAATTTAAAGTGAGATCATGTAGGTTTCCAAGTGGTTCTGGACTTGGGTCTCTGAATAATGTGATTTCTGCAGCTCCAGGGAAGAGAGATTTCAGTCATCAGTGTGTTACCTTCTTGGCAAACTCTGTCCATTTTTGTGCTGAGTGTACAAGTTGTTTTGAATCTTTTTCTAAGTATCTAGCTAACAATCTTAAAGACTAGATACACAGTTCCATAAAGGGCTGGTTTTCTGTTCTTTTTTCTTTGTAAGTGAGAAAGGAACAGCTGATCAAACATCTGGTGCTCTTCCTGAGTTGGGCTAGTCTCTTATTTGCTTTATACATTTTATAATGGCATGGAATGATAGACTTCTGTCCTCCTCTGCTCCTCCTGTTATGTGGTATATTATGATACTCTACTGTGACTGAACTCTCTAGCCAGGTCACCTTAAGGGGATTTGCTTCCAAAACTAGTACAAGTTCTCAACACTTCAGCTTTTCTTCTTCTGTTACTTTTGTGAGCAAATTTACAAATTCAGGACTTCTTCATGGAGTCCTGATGGTGGTGGAGGAGAGTCTAGAAGAAAATGTAATTGTTCAGTGTAAGTTCTTAGTAGTGTCTCTTGTTCAGGCATATGAAAGCTTAAGGTCTTTTTTCTCTCTTTCTATTCTCTCCATTGTTCCTATTACAACTATTTCCCCTGTTTTTTAACCCCTTCTGCAGTCACAAACCCATCCTCTAGAAAAGAACCACAGAAGTGTCTGTATTCAGCAATGGTGTACTGGGTTAGCTACAGGAATCCTGTCACATGCAGGAATGGCCGGCCTGTTTCTGGCCTTTAAAGGACAAGCCAAACTACTGCTGGTTTGGGGTTTTTTGTTCCTTTTCTTTCAGCCCTACACTGGTTGTGCCAGTGGGAACATTTTTCCACATAGGTAATCTTCATACTTTCACCAAAAGACAGTAGAACACTGGTAACTGTCAAGAGTTAGGGTTTTTGGCTTCTAGCACACTGGTAGCTCACTGTTAAACACATTCCTTACCTTATTTTGCTGAAATGTGGTGTATAGGTGTTAGATGCATATCATAAAGTATTTTGAAATGTGTCATGTGAACTATGAAGCAATCTGGAATAATGGTCTACATACAGTGACTTGTTTCTGGAGAGCCTTGCACTATGTCATGCTCATGCTGAGGTGTTCTGCCAAGAGGAAAAGTTAAATAAATGAGCAAAAAATACAAGAGTAAGGAAGCGGCTTGTCTCTGGTGTTGCAGTAGTTTGGAGTGGGGGTACATTCTGTTTTGCAACTGCGACTTGATTCTGGGTTTTGCCTAATTTTAATATCTGATCTTACTGCTAAATGTCTTCTCTAGCTGAGTTTAGGCCTCTTGTTCCTTCCTGAGTCAAGTGACTGCTTAATTTCTGAACTGTATTCTCCGTATAGCCGTATATCTCCATATGGAGAGAACAACATTGATGTTATTGCAGACCAGAGAAATTGCAAAATATAAGTCTGAAATCAAGTAGATCTGATTTTAGAGGGATCTTGTCTACAACTGGTGTTAATAGTACATTTTGCTGGGGATTACAGAAGAAAGTTTTTGTAGATTTCCCAGTGTATTTGGCATGCTAGCCTTTTTTTAAAGATGGGGATTGTCAGGTATGTACATCTATGCTAGCCACTACTACAAGCAAGAGACTATAATTTAGTTCTAAGCAGTATCTAATGATCTGCTGTAGTTCTGTTGTTTGCTGCAGCTTTGCCTCTTTGGACCTTGACCAAATGCAGAAATTAGAAATCTTTTAGTCTTGTTTCTGTCCAAGTTCTTAATAGTCCCTTCAAAGACTAGGATGAATCTTTCTGAAAGAGAGATTTGAGGGACCTTCAGGTAAAACCGAGTTTAAAACTCTGGCAACAAAGTTAAGTCAGTTATCACAGCCCTACTGTGTACATTATTCTGAATGGTAAATAATGTATTAAACTTACAAATAAAGGCTTTGGGATTTTCAATATATCTTGTAATTGTCTAACTTGCACATAGAGTTGGGAATTGCAGGACTTGTTGGGTGGATACAGAATTGTGTTGTAAACATGCAGTAAGCTACTCAAGGACAAACTTTTGACCTTCGTGTGTAGTGATTTGAGCTTTTCCTGTTTAACCCATTCAGCAGCTGTAATTCTTGGAGCCACTTTCACTAAAATGGGCTTTCGAAACCCATATTGCATCTCTGGCTACTGCTTTTGTGAATGTCTTGTTTTGGTCAGATACCTGCGGAGATCAAATTTATATGTAGTAGTAAGCTACAAAGAAAGCTTGTATATCGATAACAAGGGAATGCCTTAACATAAAGCACTGTGTTCTTTTAGTCTTTGGAAACAGAATAAATTAATCTCGATAACCTTGTCAACCAGCAGACTTCAAAATGTGTCCTTGCCTGAATTCAGTCACAAAGATTCTGGTGGACTTATGTTTCATTAATTTCTTTCCAGAATGTTTTATAATAAAAGACCACTAAATTTTGTTTTAAGATCTAACATGCTTTGATTTGCTGGCTCCAAGTGCTTTACTGGCAATTTAAATAATGTAAGTAAAGTTGAATGCTTACTTTACTTTTCCTTCTCATCGCCCCACTCTCTGGCAATGTTTTTGGCCTCTCTGAATTCAGGGTTTGCTATATGCTTGGCCCTAGATCTTTGGCAGATTTTTCACTGGTCTTAGTACTGTGATAAGTTGGCCTACTTTTAACTTACCCTGCCTTGTGTTCCTCCCTTCCCAAATGAATTCTCAGTGACTTACCTGTCCTTGGAGGATTTTTCAGTCAGTGTGGTGTTTACTTGTCTGCACTACGGAGTGTAGGGGTGACCAGCCAACCTAAAAGCTACACTAAACTTTCAGCCTACACACAGAAGCAGCCCATTACCTCAACTGTGATGTTTGTGATAAACTTGAGGACTGTGCAGGTCAGGGCAGTGTCCACATGAAAGCATCAGGTTAGCTGGTCAACAGTGACAAAATGTTTGCCTCCATTGCAAGGGCTACTTCCTTGTTGCTGGGTTTTGTTCCTGGTTTATGTCATCAAAAATCTCTCATGCTGTGTAAACTCATGTTCTGGCTTGTCCCTGTCTTCAGAGAATGTGGTTTCCCACCTTACTGCTAATTTTACAAAAAGCTTTCCTTTCCTGCCTCCCTCCTTTTACTACTTTTTTTTCCTTTTTCCCTCCTTACTATTTATGATATCATTGGTCTGATTTATGCCCTCCGACTTCTTTGTTTTATTTCTCAGCTTTTCCGAAACCATTACCAGTTTACCACCTTTGTCTTGTATAGAGCTACCAATAAAAGCAGCTAGTGAGTATGTTTTCTTTCTATTCTTTAGATGGTGATCCTTTGTAGAGAAAATTTCAGCTGTTTGAGTGCCTTCAGTGCCCTTTAGATGCACATTTTCATACTAAAAACAGCCTGAACCCAGTGGGGATAAAATTACACGATAGAAATCTATAATGCTCTCATAATCCTTTCTTTCCATCAGTTTCTTAAGTTCACGTGCGTCCTGTTTCAAATTACAGTGGGCTAATGCCTAATTTGCAAGGATTTGCAGCAGAGGGAAGATCCCCACAAGGCTACAAGAAATCAGTGTAGTTCATAGTGTGGTTTTCTCGTTCTTTTTGTCTTATGTTTCCTAAAAATAAAATAAAATAAATGGGTGTAACACACTCCCATATAATTAACTTAATTGACAGAAGCCTCAGTTTCCTTAGTTATCAGTTGAAGATTCCTCCACAACTTAAACAACTGGGTTCAAGTATCAAAGTAGGGAACATTAAAAAAATCCCGTGATCTCAGTGACAAAGTGCCTCTTGTGCAGATGAAAAGCTGTATTACAAAAACTGGGAAAGCAAACCTCTGTTTCATTCACTTGTGTTAAAGAATGTAACACTAAACGACCTAAGTGTTTATTTGGAAGTGTTTCTCAGTAGGCTAATAATGCCACCAATACATACATTACAATAAAAGCAGTAGTAGGTAATGCAAAATTCCAAGGACTGAAAGACAGATTTACAGAGGGCTGCTAAGGCTTAATATAAAATGTTAATATGTTGATATTTTAGTTGTAAAGCAAGTTACAAAGAGTTGCATAAGCGAGAAGACAATGCTTTGAGTTTGCATATATTCTAGTTCTGCATTTATTCCTAGACATGTCTAACAGGATACAATACCATCATATACAATATTACGTTTTAAAGATTTGCAATAACATTGCTCATTTTCAGACTCAATTTTAGGCATAATATTTGTGTGTTTTGTTTTCATTGCTGACTTTGCAACATGTTTCTTTAGTTTGAGAAAACCCATTAAAAATCTCCTCTAATACCATAAATTTTACAGGCTATGGTCAAAATATGAAACATTTTTAAAAGTGCAGTTAAAACCAGGACTTTCACTTATTAAAATTCATAAAATTTAGAAAACAAGGCTAGATTCTCAACAGAGTATAAGTTATAGCTCTATTTATTTCAATTGAGCTACAGTGATTTATCAAATTGAAGACCTGACCGTTCCAGTATAACGTTTAAGATAAATGTTGCTGTTAGGAATTGAATTATTTGTTCAAAGACAGCAGCTCTTTTAAGAGGATATTAATAATAGTGAAGATTACCTACTCATTTTTAATAACGTAAGTTCATAGAACAGAATGAAAAGCCATTCCATAAAAGCAGACTGAATAATAAAATCTAAAGCTTCTAAATTGAGGTATATTTATATAGTGTAATTCTGCCTGTAAGTCTCTATTTGAAGGAGTAATATGAAATGCAATCAGAGTAAACCTACTTTGCTGTACTAGAGTTCAATACCACATTGTCTCCAAGCAGGTAAGAGCAGCCATATTAATTATAATTTTAACTGTTTGCTTTAATGTAAGGAAAAGAAAAAAACAAAACAAACAAAAAAAAAAGCTTGGAAGAATTGCATCCTGATATGGAAGGCTCTTTAGTGAGTTTCAAAAGATCCCAAATTTTAAGCATTTTTCAGGGGAGTACAGAAGTAAACTGTACCTATGATTATGAAAGCTATTACTCCTACTCTTAAAAGCTATGGAAACTCTTAAACCAAACCAGATTAAACTTTCCGTTGTGGTGAAACAGTATTTTTCTTAAATTAGCACTGCCATGCTCTGTTCAGGTTGGCAAATACTCGAAATCTTGTGTGAGAATAAACCTGTGGTTGTGGCTACTTTATTTTGAACAAAATTTGCAAGAAATATTCTTTGTAACTGTTCCTTTATGGGCTTAACCTTCCTTTAATTCTTAAGGTGGAGTGATGCTTGTATAAGTGATTTGTATAAGTGATTTTGAATTCCCTATCCTCTACTGTGTATGTATCTCACTCCCACTGAAATACAACACTGACAAGTAGCAAGCAGAATAGGCTGGAGAATTTGGGGGTTTATTACCTTTAAAATTTTACCTTTATATCTTATGTAGGCAGTTTGGAACAGGTAGGATAAAAACAATCAAACTTGAGAACAAAACATAAAGAGGCTAGAGTATACTGCGTAGCTTTACCACGAAGGCTGTGTAAGCATTGTTACATTCCCTTAGGTGTTGCTCAGAGAAACTACTGAACTTCCAGTACTGGTTGAGAGTTGAGTCCAAATAGAATTCACGTGCAACAGCAGGAGCTTTTACTAAAGGATATTTTTGCAGTATCAAAGCTTCATTTGTCCCCTAAGCAAGCATGTCCATTTGTTAGTTTTGCTTTGCCTTAAAGGATTCTAGTAGGAGAATATGCAAAATAATTGTTGGAATTCAAAATTTAACACCTCCCATGAAAAAAAAAAAAAGTGAAGAATATACACGAAGACTGAAGGCAAAAATAAGTTTTGACTGATTCACCAGTAGGGCTATCACTAGTGAATCTTCAACCTTGTCCCTGTGTGAAGAGTGTATCTTGGAATTTCACCTCTTTGGAGAACTTTTTGTACAATAATTATGGAAATGTACAAAGTTAGGAATAACTATGTACAGCATTGATAAAACAAACACCACATTGGCTTAACTAAATGTAACAGGAGATACTACCTTTCTTTAACACATCTTTAGTAATGGCTTGTTCTGCTTAGATCTTTACTTACACAATTGCACAGTTCCCTTTCTTTGGATTATTTCCTTAGGCCACAGACCACTTCTATTCTTCATCTGAAGAAAAGATGCCATTCCAGACTGTGAAAGACTACTTCATTCAGATCCTTGCTGTTGTGAAGGTATTTCAGACTGCCAGAAATACAGCCTCATCTGAATCCTTGCCACTGTCTTCACTAGGCAAGCAGCCACCCGCACTTGAGGACCTACAGCTTAAGTCCTCCACACCAGACTCTTGATCACTGTTAGCTGAGAGGTCAAGATCAGAACTTTTCAGGTTGTCCTGTGTCAAAATCAAGGCTGAATCTTCTTCATCTCCTTGTGAAGGGCTTCGGGATGGGAATGATTTCAGATCATTGCTGTATTCCTGGGGAGTGTTAGCTAAGCTGTTGTTGGAAGTAGAAAGCCCTAACTGTTTGCTTTGGTCTTGTTGCTTACTCTTGACTTTATTACCATTTAAATGTGATTTCTGAAGATTTGCCAGTCTCTGAAATAAAGGAAACGGTATGTGTTACATGGACATATTTAGGGCCCAGTACTCCTATTATGTGTCTTTGCCTTTAAAAAAGAAAGAAAGAGAGGAAGAAGCTTAAGTTCAAAGCCCAACCCATTTGGCACCCTGTAGAACTGCCTGTTTGCCTTTCTGGAGTATGAGAAGTGCACAGTTTATCACAAACCAATGCTGAATTACAGCATCCTTCTGAGCTACAATTCCTTCCAAGTTACAGAAGAATATAAAATTTCCTTCAGCAGGAGTAACTTATGCACCAACACAGGTGAAATTTTATCCCTAAAGAAAAACAGTCCACTGTTGTGTTTTAAATGCAAAACATTGATAGGAATTTATGTGAGAACAGAGATGAAGGCTGAATGTCCTCGTGCTGATAAAGGATGTGGCATGTATGGAGTTGGGTTTCAGTTATCATCAGTTAAGTCTGGGGCATCGAGAAGTGTTTGTTACCTCTTGTAAAACCTCCAGCTCTTCTTCCAGCTGCTGAGTTTCTTCCTTCACTGCCATCAGATAATCAGTAACTGACTGTCGAGGATGCAGCCCCTTTTCAAAGCGATTGTACATCCCGCTCCAGAACCTGGAATTGACAGGAAGGTCAGCAATTTTCTTATTCAGGGAGGTGGCCTCAGAAGACTTAAATACACACTTCTTTTTTTTTTCAGACACATGTTGTTCTAAATGATCCATCAATTGATTATTTGTCATTAGAGTGCATACAAATAAGTTCATAGAATATTTGTTGAGATTTATGGTTCATTTGTATTGGCTCTGTCCTGAAGATGCAAGTCCTTGGACATACACAGCTTGAACTAATTCACACATACAATAGAAGGAAAGGTGGTTCACTGAACACAAACTTCTGCTGTACTATTTTCTTGTTCTACACTATGGGCTTTAGAGCAATAGTACCTATAAAACAGCCCAGATCAAAGCGTTTTTCATAATCCTAGTTCTCAGCTGTCATTTAACTTCTCATGAAGTCAGCTTTGAAATTCTGTATGCTTGTATTTTGTCTGGAGCTGGAAGGGAGGTGAGGTGCAGCTGGTTAACAGGGTTTTTTTCACCTGTAAAGTTAAAAATTAGGAGTAAAAACCTGTAAAATTTAAACTGACATTTTAAACTGGCCTACGGAAATTGCATGAAGCATATACAATGGCAAGTTCTCTTCCTGTTCTGTGGAATTATTTGACAAACCCTTAGATAAACAGCTGAGTTGTTTTTTCATTTTCAGAAGACAAGGACTCAAACTGTAAGTCGGTAGCTTATTCTACCACTCCTCCTGTCTTCCTGGCAATACATGGCCACAGCCAGACTGAGTATGTAACTAGTTCACCAGACAGGTTAACAAACTGGGAGACCTGCCCTCAGCCGCAGCTGTTCAACAAAGTAGCTGACAGGATATTTCAGGAGCATGTGCATACTCCTTGGTGGTTTATTATTCCTACCCCAATAGTATACTATATAAGTCACATTCCCTCTTAAGTTTATCATCTGATAGCTTATGCGTGGAAATCACCCAAGTAATTCCATTAAAATCAACAGGATTACTCATCTGATGGAGGATCTGCAGTATCAATACTTCTTTTATAAACCCCGGTATCCTAAATAATATGATTACTGACTATTTTTAAATTGTTTTAAAGTGGATGTGACCTGGAAGAGTAGACATAAAAGAATTCCATTTCTGTCACTTAGGATATTTAAGATATCTTAACAAGTGCTTTTATTTGCAATTGACAAAGTATCAGTTTGGTTTCCATTAATTGCTAATCAAATTCTTTTTAATTAAGATTAATGTCATAATTACTTGTCAAAATGTCAATACTAACATTTCTAAAATTATTATATTTTGTTACATTTTGAAAAAAACTTTAATATCGAGTAAAACTTCCTGTGTATACTTTGAGGTGTAACAACGTGAGGAAAGTCTGGTTTTTCTTTTACTATAAAACACTTGTTTTAGCAATGAAACCATACGATTTATTGAAATGTCCTTTTTTATATTTGACACCAATTGATAAAAATAATCACCACAAAATCTTGAATGGAAGGTGTTTAAGCAACTTTAAATTTAGAAACTACAGATGAGAACAAAACTGAAAGAGCCGTTTCTCAGTGGAAGATGTGAGTAGCCATGAAATTAGGACACATAACTATCAATATAGCTTTAATCTTAAGCTTCTTTTCAGACTAATACTTCGTTGTGGAATGGTGCAGAGGTGTTGGCCGACTATGAGCACACAAGGAACAAACTACTCTCTATAAGCTACCTTATGGAATTAAAAATACTTAAATACAAAGGCACTCTGTTCTATACTAACACATCCTATTATTTTCAGTAGCAAGTTGATACTACCTACTTGTACAAGAAGTTGAATGGAGCAATCTGTGTGTGCATGGTCCCTTGGGTTTGACTGTGGTCTGATCTATACAAAGGATTCAGGTAATCAGCACGACTTTTCCACATGTGAGCCCACAGTGAATATGTTCGTTCTCGGATTCTGGAAAAAAAAAACAAAAAATATTAAAGTCTCTACTACAATTCAGGTATAGCTAAAGTCAACATTCTAGTGCTCTGTACTACTTGTTTACAATCAGCTTTATATTTCCTTAACAGAATTAGACTGAAGTTATAATACAGAAAAAGAGATACTTGTATTCCTTTCTTGGTCACTAGAGCAAAATTTAACCTATTTCCCATAAAGCCTGAGCAGCTGGAGAGAAAAGGTGGAGAGATGGGTTTCTTTGCAAGTTGGAGAGGAGCGTTTCCATAAAATTAGTTTTCAAACTGATCTCTACACCAAAGGGATCCCCACACTTAAAAGCACTCCTATACCATTGAGTTGCAATTGCTCGTGTGGTTAGGTGTTGGGATATGATGACCTGTGAAGGTTTTGATTTTAAACGGACTGTGGCACTGAGGCTCCTCTTTATTTGAGCAGTGAAAGAAACCAAATGGCAGCAGCAAGGAGTAAATGTCACCATCCTCTCATTACTACTGCTAAGACAATCCAGATGCATGAGAAAAGCAGTGGGTATGGTAGCTGAGGAGCCAAGGCCCCAGTAAACAGTTACGAACATCAGCAGTGCCAAGAATTATATTATTGTCTCTGTTGTGCCTGAGGGCAGGTAAGTTAATACATAGTTGCTTTGGGGCCAAGCAGCACAAGGACAGTCCTATGGAGGGACACCAGGCAAAAAGGCTGTTCATAAGAAAAAGTATCTGAGAGGTCAAGACTAGTGTCCTGACGTGAGGTCCAGACAGGTTAAAACACAGAAGAGCAGTGACCTCAAACTCAGAACTTAACTAGAGTTAGTAGCGTCTTGTATTAGAGCTACAGTGACAGCTTGCCTTGTGTGTTGTTAACGCTGCAATAAAGGTAGGGCAACATGGCTGAAGACCTAATGCTCTTACCAGTTTTCACTAATCCCCATCACGCACTCCCTGGATTACACTCCCAGCAGAGCCACTTTGCAGAGGATCAGCTCTTCAAGTATTAATCTGTGTTGCCAGAAGACAACAGCCAAGTCTATACCACACCTTACGAAAGAAAGCAGGTACATGGAGACTGGCAAATGTCTGAATCCTCAATACAACACCCACGGACCCCACAGGTAAATATTCTAGTAAAGGACACGGTTTCATACTTAAGCTCTCGTCTCTCCTTCTGGCTGTTACACAGGAAATTCCCAAACTGGCAAGAATAGACATGATGCTGTATGTGGATGAGGAATCTCTCATTGAATTCAAAGGCACAAGGAAACTGTTCCATTAACTGCCAAACACACTCAATGAACTGGTCAATAACAGGGGATATCTCCTTTGGATCTCCATCTAAATTGCCATACCTAAAACAAGACAAGATACGTTCAGTTATAACCTGGAATCCTCTAGGAAAACTGAATTAACTAACAAAAACAAACCCCTCACTTTTAGTGTGCAAGTTACATCATAGGCACTCATTTATAAAATCTCAACTACCAGTATATTTTTTTACTTACAAAAGCGATGCAAGATTCATGGAGCAGAGTGAAGGCAGAATTTATCAAATACAAAGAAAAAAAATTTACAGGTGTCTTGTTGCCTTACAGCTATTAACAGCTGGCTGCTGCATAGCCGTGTTTTAATGCTATCAATACAAAGTTACACTGCAGTAGTATGTCATTATAATAATGGCTGCAATGACTTAAGGACAAAAATGTATCTTAGACAGTCATTCAAGGGCAGACCATTCCCCAGACCAGAAAACTGAGCAGGAGAGTAACAGAATAACCTTGGCAGAAAACAGTTTAAAGCTGCCCTCTGTGGGTGAAATTTTTAGAAAGTGGGAAATGTTTACATGCTACTGTATCTGTCAAGTGAACACCAAACTTTCTATCTAAAAATGTTGGAACCACTTGTGGTGGGGTACCTTGAAGAACAGGAGCCTGAAAATATAAAACACATGGAAGTATGAAATATTTTGTGTGTCCCTAATGGGAAGAATTTTTAATTAATTATTCTGCTTGCCTAGTGTATAGCTTGTATGTGTGTGTGTGAATATATATCTTGCATTTATATATTCCAACACTGGAATTCCATAAACATCTAAAATTTAAACCTCTAATTTTACTGTGCATTATGTGTCAAAGAGAGTATCACACTATAGTACTGCAAACCAGACCTATCAGTGGTGATTGCTTTTCATAATACCTTTCACCACTGATAGACATCAGATAGTATCATATTAAATGTAGTAATTCCTGCTGGAATTTCACAGATGGTGTGGAGCTGCACAGATTTCTTCGAAGAGAGTCTTGACACTGCTGAAAGATCTGCTGGAGTCCAAAGGGATTTTGTAAGCTGCGTGCGTATTACTTTTCTCTCACATGGATCTCTCAATGCTCACAGCAACTGCAAGCCCAGCACTCGGGATTCCCAATAGCAGTCTTGGAGTGCATGTATAAGAAAAGACTACTATGAAAATATTTCACTTTGATTTTTCCAGGCAGCTAAATTATATAGTAGGAGAAAAGGGCATGGCAGTTTCCTGAGGATATTCTGTTGATATGCTTTGGAAGACAACAAGGAAATACAATTGGAATGGAGGCAGATACTAACTACATAAAAATATATAGAGAAAAGACTTAACACTGCCTTACCTGTGGTTAAATTTATGACCAAAGGAAACCCAGTCTTTTTCAATTAACACCTAAAATGAGAATATTGCATTCAGTGTTGTGGAGCAGAGCTGACACATGTTGAAGCAGACAGAAGAGTGGTATAAAGAAGCAGTATTGGAATCCCAGTCACTTCTTAGAATAAGCAGAAAAGTTACAAGCAAGAATAATGTAAGCAAGTAGTATTAGAATCCAAGATAATTTTTAGAATAAGCAGAAAAATAACAGAAGATGAGCACCACTGTGAAATCAAGAGAAAGTAGCACTCTTCATTGATGCAGGTAGGATGCCAATATTTCAACACAACTTCAATTAGCTTGATTCATTATTTTCTAAAATAGAACACAAAAATGTTTCAAATTTCTTTTAATACATGACCAGTAACTCGATAAGCATTCCTAGATGCTTTACTGGTGCTGGTTTGCTTGGCAAAAGAACAGATTTTTCAACATAGCTGCTCATTGCAATCTAACGTTTAGGAGCTCACACTTCAGATGCAAAACTTCACTGACCCCTGAAAATGAATACAAACTCTTGCTTGCATGAAAGCTCCTTGGGCTGCAAGAAAAATTCCTGGTCAAGGTTAGGAAAAAAAATAAATGGCACCCAACTGATCTCCACCTTTCCTTTCATACGGAAACTAGGAGACTGTAATTTGGACAGATAAAAACTTACTTCCTACTTTAAAAGAAATGCATAATTGAGGAATGTTTTCCATTTAAACCAAAGATATTAATCTTAAATGATGCCATAAAGTTTTTGTTTACTCTGTGAAAGAGAACCTGCTTACCATGAATCCCTTCATAGTCCTGTAATATGGATCCAACAGAAGGCTCGCTACAGAGCAAACCTGGGCTGTCCTATCCCAGCCATCAGAGCAGTGAACAAGCACACTCACACCTTCCTCAGCCACAGCCTAAGGATACAGAAAAGTCAGAAATTTCACAAGCAGGGGGAAAAGCAATGATAAGAGAGGAACAGCGAGACAGTGCAATATAGATAGTGTTAATTTGGAAACTGGGAAACCTTGTTCATATTTTTATTCTGTCACAGAGGTCTTGAAATATGTTGAGTGTTATTCCTCCCATTTGAAAAGTCTTAATCTTATCCCATGCAGTATGGTGGTTGCAGTTTATGCTCCACCACAGGAAGATGCGGGATCTGTTTCAGTTAGAATGGATCAGTCTGCCAGAGCAGACAACTACCTAGAGCAGATTCAGGTGCTGGTAATTCTTTAACTTCCATAACAGCAACAGAGCAGCCATATTTGGAATATGGCTCTTAATTTCCCTTCTTCACGGTAATGTCAATAATGACAATGCCTGTTTCTGATGCCAGTGCTAGTGTTTCTAAATGCTGTTACTACAGCACACTGCACTGCACACTGACAACATACTTCTGCAGGTTTGCGGGGAAGCCTGTGGTAGTGGTAAACTTCCATATCTAATAAGCAAGATTGTATTAGTGTCTTTAAAGTAAATAACTGGGGGAGACTATCCCACTTTATTCATAGACACAAAAAGAAGAGATCATAGAGATCATAGTTTTCCGAAGTGTGGTGTTGCATTATTTTTGGAACTTGAGTTTTTTTAAACTCTAAGGGTTTTGGCCTTTGTCATTACTAAAGAGAATTAAATTTAGAAAGTAGAGAAATAAAATAAGTTAGGAAAGATATTGCTTAGAAAAATAAACATTTAAGGCAAGTTTGGGCTTAATAGGGAACAAGTAATAATAATAAATTACTTATGTTTATCTCAAGAGACGAGTAAATTCTACCAAAATAGAACCCAATGGGCAGGAGACCAACAGCTGGGAACTGGGCACCTTACAAATAAGAACAGGTCAAAATGCATGTCTGAAGAGGCACAAGGCTAGCAAGCATATGGACAAAGGATAAATTTATTTTGGGCAGTATTTTAAGACCAGCCCTGGGGAACATTTGGCAAGAGCTAATGTAAATGACCTGATTTTTATCAGCTAATGACAGCTAGTAGGGTTGGGAGAAATAGTAATATGTGCATTTATCTCCCAGTTCCTCTTCAGATAAGAAACTACTGTTGCCTGCGGAGCAGGAAGAAGCAAAGCAAGGGAAACCCATGGAGTTTCATCCATATAGTCACAGGTAGCAGGTCATGTGAATAAAAAGGCCCAAAAGAAATTGTTACAATAATCTTAAAAGTAAGAACTGAAACAGTACAAGTCAGAGCATAAGGAAGGGGGTAATGAAATTAAAGCTATTGATAGATGACAAATACCTGCATTACTTTGGATGGGATTAGGAGAAATAATTTCTTATCAAAGCCAACAACTGTTTTCTGTAACAGTTCTCAAGTACATAAAGAGTAGAAGCTGCTAGAGAGTTTGGTTGTGGCAATACACAGGAGTTGGTTTAGGACGTGAACTTAGATGGTAGCTAAATAACTCAGAGGGGATAATGCAGTATCTAATATTCCTATATTACAGCTACCATGTGAAACAGTAGTCCTCGAACAGAAATGTTCAGCAAAAAAACTGTCCAGAAACCAGTGGAGGAGGCAGGAGAAATAGGGAGAAAAGTGACAATCACTGCTGGGGAGTAAAGTAAGGACGTTCAGATACCTGACATAACAAGATACAGCTAGTAGAGGCTTTAGTACATTTGAATTCTATGAGAAGAACACAATTTTTTTTTTACATATTAACAAAATGTCCACATGACAGCACCTAAGAATCATCTGTCCTCATAGATGAAGCATAGCAAGATGGGTTTTTTCAGATACAACCTCACTGAAGATA
Organism: Aegotheles bennettii; assembly: GCA_013398125.1. Classification (NCBI taxonomy): domain Eukaryota; kingdom Metazoa; phylum Chordata; class Aves; order Caprimulgiformes; family Aegothelidae; genus Aegotheles; species Aegotheles bennettii. Next base: position 36,247 of record VZRW01012582.1, on the reverse strand, counting down.
ACAGAAGTTACCCACAACCAGAAAATTTAGTCCTCACTTTCTGTATCTGGTTAGTCTAAGTTTTGTTCTCATTTTACACACTTTACCTTTGCAATAAAAATGCCAGCATCCATAATGGCTTTGATATGCTTCAGCCAGCCAGAATTTTCTAGGCCCCACAGAAAGTCACTCATTGAAGGCGATTTCAGATCACAAACTGCAAAATAAGCTACATCTTAAATTTACAGTAATTATAGACCCTTAAGCTTTCACTGACTGTTCAACCTAAGAGTTCTCTCTTCAGATATCCCCCGTGTAAAACACTCCTCTTTTGAAAAGAATGGCTACTTCACAGTCAAACTTTACCATTGAAACACAGCATGTATTTAAGAAACAGGGCTGAGTCAAATTTCACCCAACATGTTTTAAGTTAAAAAGAGAAGCTGGTACAAAGTCTGTTGCAAACAGTTTACCAAATACATCCTTCTGTGCATCACAGATTTTCCAAAACTGTGTTGGTAGCAAAGTCTTCAGTCCCCTGAGAGGGGATCATGGATTTAGTAAATGAGGACTTGGAAACAGAAAGCATAGGATTTCTGCTGTCGGACAGGCAGACAGCCACCTAAATGGTGCCACAGCCTCCTGTTCCCAGCCACATTTGCTGATGAAGCTCTGTAAGAACAGGCCCACCAAACCCATCCTTCAGCATCACCACAGATGATGGTGTTTGAGACAAAGTGATTCACTTAACAGTTCTCCATCCCTGAATGAAACCTTAGTAAAACTTCACTTGTAGCCATAAAGTATTCTGATGATGAGGAAAAGCCATAATTCATCAAGTAAAATACTTTCCTGAAAACTTTCCAAGCTCTATGCCATGATTAAAGAAAAAAAACTCCCAGTTTTTACAACATTAAATTTCTAACCTGCTGTATCCAAGTTGTCTATTTTTTAATATTACAGAGTTTGTGACATCAGAAGCAAAAAAGGGCAATCAGAATCCAATTCAGATACCTCAATCCAGCAGCAAACAACAGTATTTGGTGCAACCTACTTTCACCAGTGAGATACTAAATTCACCCCACAATTTACATGTTTATTTTGATCCATGTAGAATTATACTGTCTCTTAAGGAAAAAGATATTAACCAGTGAAGTAATATAGCAAAAAATGTCATGGTTTTTACTGAATTAATGTATGATCTGTGGATTAATAATGTCTTAGTAGGTCTCTTGTTCTCTGGAAATCTTCTAAAAGACTCAGTCAGTTCTGGCCATTATGACCAGTGGCAAAACTTTTTAATTGCCTTCAATGTAATTGGAATTTAATTTTACAAGCCAAAGTCAGAGTTTATACGACATCTGAACATATCTGACTGCCTTAACTCCACTTAATTCAGAGGCAAAATAGCCTAATGTGTCCATACAAAGCCTTGCAATCTCTGCCCGTAGGGCCTCTTCCAAATGGTTATTTTAAAAGTAATTTTTGAAGGATATTTATAAAAATGCATAGGTAGCAGCACTGAAAGCAAACAGCTTTTCACTTGATTAATGCTCCTGCACAGATGGAAGCATGACCAATTAGTTGCTGAATTCTGGCTGAAGCTAATGTCTCTGTTTACAAAAGCCCAAGGCAAGGCTTTGTTCATTCTCACTACCAAATTAGAGTCAATATTTACCGATCACTACACTGAGCAAAGTTCAGAATGTCCTAAACACATAAGCTGTAAACTTTACATGATTTTGGCTACCGATCTGGACCTTAATACTGAGTTCAATTATAAATTGAGTTGTGAGGCTTATCCTAAGGGGGGATCATCTCAGCAGAAAAGGTACTAAAATCCAGAGAAATAAAACCTGCTACACCTGCTGGGTGGGCACAGGAAAATCAAGAGCCCCTGGGCAGGGCTCATAGCAATCCAGTGGTGCTGCCTTCCCCTGGAGGGAAGGAAGAAACAGGACACCCAGTGGAAACTGCCTCTTTCACCAGCAAAAGTACCCGAGGGGGATACTGGACCAGTTCCTTCATGTCTAGCAGGGAAGCCGTAAGTAGAGGAAGGAGTAAATGCTGCAGACCAAACTCTCAGGTTCTCTTTCTGGCTGCTCTGTCACTGAAGTCCAAGGATCAGAGGTCTGCTCTTACATCAGTAACTACTGCTCCAGGTATGAGGGGAGAAGAAGGTCCTATTCCTGTTTAAATACAGACAGGAAGCATGTGGAGTCATCATCTCAATGCACAACAAATGGGAGTCAAGTCTTGGTTGGCCCCTGGATGTACGACAAACCTCCTCCCATCATAAATCCAAACAGCAGGCTCAGTCAGCCCTTGAACCTTTACTGAGAAAAGTCCTTGTGCAACATTTCCTTCTAATACTGAAAATTATTTCAAGGAGGTTGTGAGCAGGGTCAAAATTATCACAGGGACTTTTTACAAGGGCACGTAGTGATAGAACAAAGAGGATAGATTTAGACTGGATATTAGGAAGAAATTCTTTACTGTGTGGGTGGTGAGACATCAGCACAGATTTCCCAGAGGAGCTGTGGCTGCCCCCTCCCTGACAGTGTTCAAGGCCAGGCTGGTTGGGGCCCTGAGCAACCTGGTCTAGTGGGAGGTGTCCCTGCCCACAGCAGGGGGGCTGGAACTAGGTGATCTTTAAGGTCCCTTCCAACTCATACCATTCTATGATTCACACACATTCCTCTTTAAATGGAAAAAAAAAAATAATTGAAAAATCAATACTATACTAAAGCAATATGAGGCAGCACAGGCAAAAGCAAAACTTAATTTTTTTTTCTGGAAGGAAATATCAGCATGTTGAAAGGCATTTTACTTCCATAGTACAGTCAAATCTCAACATCTCAACATTTCTTGCATATTTTGAAATTTTATAATGCTAATATTTTTTGCCAAAAATTAACATGCAAGAATAAATACATGTTAAAGTCAATATAAATTAAATTGCTAGAATTAAAGTCAGTAAAATTACAAAGCGGAAACCGATTTTTTTACCTACTCAAATAAATTAAAATATTAACACTATTATGAGTATAAATTAATTTCTTCAGCTTTTTCCTAAAGAAGCATAATTGAAATGAACACATTCCTAATATAAGTGTATTTTCCAATGGAAAACTGAATAATCAATTTTTGTTCAAATTTCCCAAGCATTGGAAATTATTTAAAATTGTATATTTTGAAAATAATCTGCAGTCTCTCATGTGAAGAAGACCCTCCAACCTTCACTTTTGCTTAATTCCAGTTAGTTGAAAAAAATTGCCCTTGCACTCTGCAACGCATTAGACCCATGATGTCTTGATGTCCTCTTTTCCATGCTGCGCACTTCCAAGCAACAATACAACACACATTAAACTAAAATCAGATTTCATCAGCCTCAGTTGTCTTTTCAAAGGTTTTCATGTATCTTATGACATCTAACAAGAGATGGCAAGCAGCAGACATATTTTGTAACGTTTGTAGTGTGATATGATGTTTTACCTTAGAGATTCACCCAAGGCGAAAATAAAAGAAAAAGTACTTGAAAGCCTCAAGAGTCTGAAATTGCAGATTTAACTTCTGTAATTTCTAATCTCATCAGCCAGATCACTAAATACGAGATTTCAACATGACCAGTATAAACCTATGGAAAAGTAGATGTTTTGAGCATATGGCTCATTTAAAAATAGATGCTAAGAATTTATGCCCCCCAATCAGCCTGAAGTATTAAATGCATTAGCAATTACCTTGTTACATGCCAGTTAGGGCCATGGGCCTGTCTCATGAACTTTTGGCTCAAAAATAAGGTACAGCAGTGTCCCATGCAGCCAGTCTGGTTGTTTACTATTATAACTTTTATGGTCTTCAGCTGGACAAATAACAAGACAGGTTTATTCTCCTGGCTTGTAACTAAAAATCCTTCTGTTTTCCTTCCCTTAGAGACCCTTAGACAAAGGAATTAAGTAAAAACATGTCACGAAGAGAGTGGCTATTTTACCTGCATCACATTTTACTGCTGGTTTTCATAAACTGCTCTTATTTGAAATCCGAGCACAGTTCCCTTGTCATGGAAAATGTAAACCCTTTTTAGATCTAAAACTCACATTTGCATACAGGCAATGGGAGAGAGATGAAGAATAAAAGAGTATGGGTAGAGCAACAAGTCAGGAATAGCTGAATCAAGCTGATCCAGGAGGTGACAGAAGGTCTTGATGATATACATGAGCTAAATATTGAGGTTCTGTGGAGTGGAGTGAGCACTATTTACTATTTGCTTGTTAAAAATCAGCAAGCCGTTGAGGGCTAAAGATGGCTTATTTATTCTTACCCTTTTCCCAGAAGGCCTCTAAACAGTAATGTAATCCAAATATCAAATGGCAGTACAGGTGGGCTTGTTTATGCACTGATAAGAATTTATAAAGCAATTACTATTAAATTCCATGGGATTATGAAGGTGCTGAACCGTTACACCCATTGACTCTGAGTTTCATAAGTAAACCTGATGTAACAGGCTCTGTACAGGCCATGAGTAAGTTTCTATTAAAATTCACAGTCTAGAATGCATGGCTACCTTATTGATCCCATACAAAAATCAAACCATAGGTTTTCTGTGCTTAAAAAATATTTCTTGTGTTTTCCACTAGCATCAAAGTCAACCATAAGTGATTTTTCTTCATTATACCATCAAGCTGTAAACTGCAAAAGAAGATGTAGTAGCAGTAAGGTGTATTGAAGTAAAATTAATTTTGTTATTAAAGTAAATGACTTCTGGATTTCACCCACAAAACAAGGTGTTTGCACAATTAGGAAATCCTCATTAGTTGTGATGATGCTCCGCCACACGAGTCCCGTTAGCCAGCAGGCAGCTGCATGCACTGCAACAGGCAAAGATCTCTTTTCACCCCCATTTTCACTGCTGCTGAGTTCAGAGCAGCTATCCTAATTTGTGTGACGGAAGGATTAAATCCTTCCTCTTGTTTTCAATACAGAAGAGTATTACCTTCAAGCATTTTCTGCAGACTGTTTCTCATGACATGGATGTTCTCAATGCCTATGAACTGAAACTTGATGTTGGAGTAGTTGTCTTCATTTTCATATCCCTTCCCTGCTGCTCTGTTTGCCATTGCATTGAGCTGTAAAAAATAGGGAAAATTGGATGAAAACCAGGAGCAAACAGCTCCTTTCCAAAACAAAGCTTGTGGTTTACTGCAATAAATCAGAGTGGTTTAAAGCAGGCTAAGTAGGAAGCATGTATCACAGTGTCAACACAACAGGTTAGGAATCAGGGGTCTGTTTACAGCCTGTTTCTGCCTGCTGGGTCACTGAGGCTCTGCCTGCTATTTCACACACTTGTAGTGAGGTTAGACACAAAAACTTGCAGCTTATGTAGGGCTTCTCTGCAACAGCATAAAGATGCATTTGCTTCTTTTTTTAAAGGCTATTCTGATTTAATTTTTGATCAGCACTATGTTTACTAGTGGAATACAGCCAGCAGGTGGCACTGTCTTGCCTGCCATGCCACCAGCCTGCCGTGCCACCAACATATGTACACTATAATGTTGCCCAACTTACAGAAACCGATACAGCTTCTTTCTTTGAAGTTTGGGATAATGAAGAGAGATTTGGGGTAGTTTTTCCTAAGTTTATAGTATCTTGGCTCTAGTTGTCTGAGACCACAAAAAATTCAAATTGACAAAATTACCACAAATATTTTCATCCATAATGCAGCACTATCAAATATTTTGCTCTGCTTCAGCAAAAATTAGATTCAGACAGAGGCTGGAGTTCTGTCTTTGAATCTGTTACTTGCTTCCCAGCATGGGAAAGTCACTAAATGCTTCTTTAGTTCAGTTTTTCCAAGAGTAAAATTAAGGGTTTATTTAATGCTTATTTTCCCCACTTTTGAGATTCTTTGGGAAAAAGAAAACTGTTCACCAAACCCCTTATGCTAAATTTTGCTCTCTGGGCTGAAAATTAGAGGTGATAGAATTAATTAAGTACTTTCAGTTTATTACCCATTTTATTTTTTTATTATTTTTTATAGCAAAATCTCAGTGTCCAATAGAAAGAAAATGCTTTTCTGCATGAAGACACTCTTGTCCTAGGAAATACACGCTGTAAGTTTGGGAAGCCTTTGAACTTCCAAAGGAAAATGAAGGGTCCAGAAGTAAAAAAGCAGCCCATGTGGCAGAACCTCCACACCTCCAAGCACAACTAACAGCTTCTGCTCAGGAAAGATTTAAAAATTAAGTAACAATGGATATTGTACTTCCAGACTGAGGAGCACTAACACAACTTTTGGAGATCTTGTGAGGTATCAGTTGGACAAAAAGTGATTTGTCCTCATTGCAGTGAGAGCCAATGCTCATGAAATATCACAACAAAGTGTCTCTTAGGCATTGCCTAGGGGATAAAAAGCTATGCAGATAACTCCTATTCCAGTTTAGTTCCCAGTATTGCAGGCAGTACTATTGATTTGCTGCTTCTGTGGTCACTTCTTAAACTCACAATAAAATACTTGAGTACTTGGCTAATGGTATCATGGGATATATGAGAATGTGACCCTTCCTGATATCTTCGACCCCAAACACACACACTCCTGATACTCAGTTTTAACTTGAAGTCGAATGCATGCAGTTGAGTAGAACTGACTGTCTTCTGCCAACTTACCTCAAACTAAGATGAACAAGGCTATCTTTTTTAAGTCTTACACCAAAATAGGTTTCCATGGACCAAATTTGACCCCTTAAATGTCAAAGGAAACAGCTAAAAACTAAAAACCTTCTATGCCATAATAATTTCATTTTAGTTGCATAAAAGAACAGAGATGGGAAACCACTTTTCAATTCTTTCATTCTGTCCACTTTAATACGTGAAGATAGGGGATTTTTTTTCCCATCTTCACACTTTCTAGCACATCCATTCCCATGAGCAGAACTTGGCAATAGGAATACATAGTGACATTTGTGCACCACCATTAGGAATTGAAACATTGCATGAATTTCATGATGCTGCAGAAGGAATCATATGTTAAGATAGGAACCTAGGCAAAACCCCAGCATTTTTCATTTACTCCAATGTTGTGTAAAACTTCTTTTAATGTGTAGTATGCAATTCAGAAAAAAACGCAAGCAAAAATGATTCTTGTCCATCAACGAGCAGTCTGCTGATGTTTTGACTATCAATGGACAATTAAAAAAACACACAGCATGTGAACAGCATGTCCTTTAAGGACAGAGTCCTCAGTGTGACTTGCTAGCAAGATAAAAATTATCTGCCGAATCCTAAACTTTCTCTTTTGAAGTAAGTATCAGTGCTCTAATATAAACAAAATGAAGCAGTCTCTGTCTCCAATAGCTTATAGTTTCAGGAAGAAAGATCTGTACACGTGAGTCTAAGCCACTACAAACCCCTGAAACCCTAAATGAAAAACATCTATCCCCTAACTAACTGACCTAACCCTCACTACAATAAATGCTATTAACTGTTTCTGCCACAGAGCAATTTTATCACAGAAATCCTTTATTAAGATAGTCTGCAATAGCCCTCTTTAAAAGCAAATAAATATAAGGTTAAATTTGCAAGGCTTTCTGACGCTCATTTATTTTAAATACTGTCAGTTGCCAAACTTTGCAGCTGCCACAATATTTACTAACAAGTTTTCCACATCACCTACCAAAATTCCATCTGTTGCTCTTAAGTTGTTGCAAAGCTCTTTAAATTGTGCCTGTCCTTGCTTAATCTCAGTGAGTATGAGGAGACAACCTCTGAAGGGAACAGACTGCACTTGCCAGATATCCTGGCATCTTCTTTAATTTGGAGGATAACCAAGTCCTGTCTTGTTATACAGGGATATAGAATTAATTATTTTTACTCATATGCAGTAAGTTTATATTAGCTTCTTCTGTAAACGCATAGAAGAAGGAGAAAAATAAGAAAGACAGTAGCCTAAGTAAGGCTCTGCGTATGGTCACCCTGCTATACTTAAATGAAGTGGAAACAAAGCTTTCTTCCACAGCCAAAGCTTTTGTTTTGAAGAAGATCAAGCACAATGGGGGGCAGCATATGAAGAGCACTTGGGAATGCTGAATTCACTGGCCCATCAATATTCATCAACTTTGCAAAGAACCAGTCCTGATGACAGAAGAGGCAGGTAATTTTTTAGCTCTCTAGAGCAGTGGGAAACCTTGCACCGGAATCATTAACTTATCTTTCCATTTGTTAGAGATTCCCCGAGGAATGACAGGAACAGCTTGTACTGGTATCTACCACTTCCTACGTGCTCTACATTTATACATGCACTAGGAACTGCAAAATTAACTGTAACACCTGTAACAAGGCTGTATTTGGCACCTGGGATCATCAGAGCTTTAGAAAATCAGTCCTTTCTTTCAGCATAGAGAGAGATAAGTAGGAATCTGTCCATACAAATTTCTTTATATCAAAATGATTTTTTTTCCAGAGAAATTAAATAAAAGCAAACAGTTTTCATCTGCTGACTGGCTCCTGAAGAAGCCAGCATTGCTGGAAATATGCCGTTGTTCATGACTGACTCATAATGGAGCCAATTTCACTCTCTCCACTTAAAGTACAGGCTTTTTTCACTGCACACAGGAGGTGTCTCACCAAAGTCATACACAAGAAATGTTTACAGGATGGGACCTTCCTGTTACTGCCTCACAAAACATCATTAATAGCCAAGTCAGTAAGTATTCAGTAATACACTCCATCAATGCGTGATCTCCTTAACTAGGGAAGAGTACCAATATCATCAGCCAGGAAATGCTAAGCTATAAATATCAGCACAGACAGAAAACTGTTAAACAAGCATTATTTAGGAAGCCAGGTCTGTGCTTCCTATCCAAAGCCTGTTCTGAACACAGTCATACCAATCCTTTCCTAGTGCTCTTCATGATTCATTTTCTTCAGGACCATGAGTAAGGTGGTACCTTCCTCGTCTTCCCAATAAAATAGAGGGAACTGAAGGTAAAAGTAGTCACCAAGCTACAAAGTGCAATAAGATATCCCAAGATCCTGATTTTCTAGCTACTGCCTCCCATTACAGCTCAGCACTTGCTCAACAGCCCCCTGGTTTTCAATCAGTTGCCAACCAGACAGGTTCCTCGTTTCTGCTCCAGCTTTGCCAAATTTGCCCTTCCTTGCTCCATTCCTCATGTTTCCCAGCTTTGACCACCTTGCCCTTTCAGGCTCTGTCTCCAGATGTCAGGATGCTGAAATGTCTTCCTTGCTCCTTTTCCTCAAGCCTTTGCTCTCATTTTTCCCTTTCCCCCACTATAGCTTATCCTATATTTTGTGGAGATTTGTCCCTTGGTTTCTTTTCTTCAGCTGCTTTGGTAACTTCAACAGGGAAGCTACAAATAGTGTAAGACCAAACATACCCCAGCTCCCACCTCCAGATACTGAAGCCAATCTAGTCCTCAACACCTTGAGCTGTTTGCTAGCATGCCAAATTTGGACACAGGGCTTTTTTAGCTCCGAACCTCTTCTAGACCATTACTGAGTTTCTGTGTTTCTACACAGCATATTTTTTTCTGTAGCTTTTACCTTTGACAAAGATTTCAGTCAGAGATACGGCATCTGAGATCACTAGTTACCACATTTCAGATTCCCTCTCAAAAACACGAAAGTGCTGGAGGTATTCAAAGAAGGTCTCCTCAGTTCTTGTAACTTCAGTAAATGGTCTTTCCTTAATCTTATGCAAAGGTCATTGAAATTTTCCCAGTTGCAGGAGAAACCTTGCATGGAAAATTTTAGTATATGCAGGCAGAAGTTTGCAACATTATAAACAGCAGTAGATACAATTTTGTAATGAGAATTATTTTTCACTAGCCTCATCAGTAATACAGCTACTGATAGCCTCTCTGAGTGTGCAGTTACTATTCCAAGTTATTTATTTTACCGTATCTTAACATTTTGCTAAGAACAAAAAAGATAAAAGCTTAGTGTAAAGAAAAGAATTCTCTAAAAGATAAAAATGTGGGCAAGGTTCCTAGTTAAGATTTCCCTGATAAATCCTGATTTACTTGTTACACAGGTACAACTAAGAAGATCAGAAGAATGGTCAGTCATTTGGGATGTCCATCTTCCCTACTGTATTCAGCACTGGTTCAGTCTTGCTATGTGCAAGAAATTTAATGTACTTACTTTGGGCCGAGTGTCAACAACGTATAGGAAATCACTTCCTGGGTTTGCTTTTCTAATGGCCTGGAGCATCTGTTCATCCTCAAGGCATCGAGCACTAAAGCCAGATAAAGGCTGGCTGCTTCTACATATGGATGCCTGCAGAAAAACAGACAAACAAAAACAAAAAAAAATCAACATACTTATTAAACAGAAATTATTAATATCCAGAACCATATACAAAACCAGCTCATTAGATGTTTTTGTAGGTGTAGAGTTACATGCGAAGGGCAGAATGGTAAAATGAATTACATGTTAAGAGACAAATTCTCTTTTAAGAGGCAGGGAAATATTAAACCAATAAAACTCCATTGGTCCAGGTCTAGTCTTGAATCCAAGTTTTAGAGCTATTCCCTAATGCAGAAAAATTCATGAACAGTGGTCTCTGGAGGATGTGATGAGTACAACATTGCAATCACAAGAACACTGATATAGCATGAAGAATAGGTCCTTTTGCACTGTCACTAGCACTTACCAGTTACGATACTGATTACACCCAACTTATACTAATGCATGCTTTACTGAACAGCCTGAGACACCGTAAATCCAGGAAATATAAATGTGTAACATGCATCTAGATCACTGACAGTGGTGTATTTTTAGCACTGCCTCTGGAGAAAGACCTTACTGCATGGGAAGTGTGTCAGGCAGCCTGACTCCTGGAGCAGGGCAAGACAGTTTCTCCCCAGACCCAGTAGCATAAGACTCCCAGAAGAAACTGGTGAAGAATGAACAGAATGTGAAATGGGTGAGCAGGGAGGTTTTTATTTCTGCTAGGCAGAGGGCAGCTAGATTTGTAGAGGGCAAGGGGGAAATACACGCACTTTCTGCACACTGACAAGAAGCATGAAGCGAATCTACGTGCTGAAGGTCGTGACCCATGCAGACTGCCCTACAAATTATTTATTACTGTGGGAAGGGACATGCTCATTTTCAGCCAAGTCTGAAATATCAGTAGTTAGTCAGTAAAACACGGATCTTTAATACAGAAATCCCGAATCTAATGGTCTAATGGTTAGGAATATGATGGGATGAAGGTTGGACTTGATGACCCTGGAGGTCCCTTCCAGCCATAATGATTCTATGATTCTAATTGTGTGAGAGTCTGTTCACGTTTTATTAATAGTTGTTGCAAACAGATTATTATCATAGAATCACAGAACATGCCAAGTTGGAAGGGACCCTCCAGGATCATTGAGTCCAACTCCTGTCCCTGTGCAGGACACTCCAAGAGTCACACCATGTGTTTGAGAGCATCATCCTAACGCTTATTAGGTTTTCTTTATAAGTTATCTAGAGTCTCACCTACTGATCAGTGCATATTGCAGTGATTTAATATACGCTTACACCTCTTTGGGATGAAGCAAAAGGTACACATGAATATGTCCACAACCTGTCATTTTAATAGAAGGAAGATATTTCTCTCTCATCCATAGTGTACCATACACAAGGCAGATATGGCCCTCAAGATTAAGGTTAAAGTTAGGGTTGTGGATGAAGGTTAGGATTCAGGAAATTATGAGCTGGAGCCCATTACATTATGTCATCCTGGGGGCCAAAGGCTAAGGTATGTGCTGGCACCAGTATGAGAGAATGGCTTGTCTGTCAAGTTAGACTTGGGGTTAAGATCGTGTTTAGTCCCAGCATAAGAAACAGCTGCACTGCCAGTACTGCAAAACTAGGAAGGTAAACCGACCTAGTGATCATTAGGTATCGTAAGTGGGAATCATTACCCATGATATCCCTGAAGAGATCACCTCCTGATGACCCTGGCCAATTGCTTAGGAGGAGCACATATGTTTATAAAATTTCTTGGGCTACCTTTGAGAGTAGGGCAAGAGATGAGGTCATGTTTTGCTATTGCACAGGCTCAACAGATAGTTCCAGAGTTTGGTCTTAGCATAGTCACACAGATCCTGTGAGACGCAGAGTAAGGTGTCACATCATCACTGGAGTTGTCAGTACCAAAGAGCTATGGGAAAGTTTTGGGTATGAAAGACTGAATGAGTGGCACCCATCTCCGTTGCATGCAGACTTCTTCCCAACCTGCTGTTACCATAGCTGTTCAGCATCTACCATCACAATTCTTACCCAACTCTTGCTCATTACTTTATTAGCTGGCAACTTATGCCAATCTCCAGCCTCACAAGGAGGTGTTTCCTCCAACATTCCCAACCCTTTTCCTAGCCCTTTGAGCCATGAAGGATCCAGGAGTAAAAATAATCCTTCATAACCAGGTGTTCTGAACTTTAACCTGAACCCCATCCACAACAGCGAAAATATTCAGGCTGAAACCACGTAACTCATCCAAACTGGAACGTTATATATTGGAATCTAGCTGATCCCTGAGAAATTTTCTTGCACTGAGATTTGAAAATGTCCAAGTGTTTTGCATCCTAGGTATCTGTATTTGGACTTTGTTGATTATGCAAAGCGAATGATTTTAAAAATTTGGCCCTGACGAAATATTGAAGATACTATGCAATTTATGCAGAGGCTATTTATTATCTAAATCTTCATATCCTTCTGGTTTCTTGTCAAATTCATAGGTCTTTATAGAAGAATTCTGCTGAAATAAGGGGTAAAGACAGAGACAAAATAAAGTCTCATTCCTTCCTTCTGAAGCTTAAACCAATGATAGGGACCACTGTAAAGATGAGATTTCCACAGAGACTGTAGCTTATGATTCCTGCTTGTGTGAAATATCTTCCATTCTGTGTGGAAAATTCTACAGACACCCTGTAATCCCATACTAGCTCTGCCTCTTGGGAAATCCTGGCCATCTCCCAGCACTAGGGAAGACCTCTCAATGCAGTTGCCAGACTGGGACTGAAGCAGGAGGAGATATTAGACACACAAATCCTTTAGGAGTACAAAAGGGACACCATCCTCTTAACTGGTAACGACAGCTGAGCTAAGCCAGTTCCTAGGGGGCTGGGACACAAATTTAAACAAATGCCTATTAATGAACTAACCATAATTCCAGTGTGAGCCCATACGTACAAAACACACTAACCAGGCTACACTAACCATCTTTTGATTTATTTTAAATAAACACAGATTTCTTCTTGTGAAATCTTACTAGAAGAATTATGAAAGCAAGGCCAAAATAAGCAAACACTTCAAAGCTACAAACTCAGACTTACATTGTTACACTTGCAGTAGTAGGAAAGAGCTGGGAAACGCCTTCGGCTCCGAAATTTAGAGCTCCCCACTATGATGTGTGCAGTCACAGACTTTGGTACATACAATTCTGTAGGATAGGAGTCACAGACCTGCAAAAGGAAGCTCTGCTTATTTGGGCTGCAAAATACAACAGCCATTTCCACAGCAAAACCAAAATACCAAGGAACTCAAATCTCATGGAATATTCCAGAATTATTGTATACACATCACTGAAATTTCCCAAAACAGTCTTTTGAAGCTGGAAAATGTTAATTCTAACTTACAGATGGCAAAAGTGAAGCAGAAGGGTTGAAGGGCTGCATTTCCAAATGTTAGTGAAGACAGGTATAACATACATTCATACCAGAAAAGATTCATCATTATGTACAGCAAGGTTGTATTTACAACTGTGAATTCCTCTGTAGCAGAATTTGGAAGCAAGGATGGGAGTGGGTGAATGTCTCAAACACCCCTCTCTTATAATGGGAGGGGACCAATTTTTCAGCAAATCTGATAATAAAAAAAATAATTACAAAAATAGGGACTGGGAGAAAAGAAATTAGTCTGTATGAAATGAGGATACCAAAAGGCAAGCAGCCCTGGCAATGCCTACCACTTCTGTAAGGAAACTAATGAGCCTGAAAAAAAGCCCAGAAGTTTCTCTGGAGACAAGTGGGACTACAAATGGGATCCCTGTCTAACTTCATTTTCCCGATACTGCCTGTGGCACTCTGGCTGGGCTCAAAAGGATATTCAGTATCTCCCTGGGACCTTCTGAGATGACTAAAAGAATCAGGACACCCAAGAAGAAATTAGGTTCTGAGAGAGTCAGAGATATGTAATGAAGAAAAGGAAGGACTGTGGTTACAGATGCTGCTGTGGTGAACTGGGTTTTATTCATGATGCCATTTTTCCTAGACTTTATCATAAAAGAGGTCAAACATTTTTTCCACTTGTTTTAACAAAAAGAAAACAAACCCTGAAAGCACATTCAGTCTTCTCTGAGAACTTCACAGGCCTTGCTTAACATGGATGTGCTCCAGCAACAGAGCCAATGGAGTGCATGGACAAACTTCCTTCAAAAATACTTTGGTTGCTATTTCTCACAATTAACCAACATTCTAGAGACTTCAATCAAACAAGACTGAACTAGGCAAGACTGCAAGCAGCTAGGAAGATATATGACCTGTCATATGTCTGTGAAAAACACTAACAGTCAATCACAGAGGCTACAAAATGATGGTGATGATAACCAGTGAGGAAAGAATATTGCCAAATTCACTAATTCAAGTAATTTTTTTTTCTCAAAATGACTGTATAGTAATATTATATAACCCTACACGTCAGGAAAATGCTCATTCAGACATGTAATGTTAGGTATGATTTAAACTTCTCCCCAGGCAGACAAGCACTAACATTTGAAACTTAGAATCCTAGAATGGTTTGGGTTGTAAGGGATCTTCAAGATCACCTAGTTCCAAACCCCCTGTCATGGACAGGGACACCTCTCACTAGACCAGACTGCTCAAAGCCTCATCCAACCTGACCTTGGACACTGCCAGGGAGGGAGCAGCCACAGCTTTGCTGGGAATCCTTTTCCAGTGTCTCACCACCCTCACAGAAAAGGATTTCTTCCTAATATCCAATCTAAATCTACCCTCTTTCAGTTTGAAACCATTGCCCCTTCTCCTATCACTCCATGCCCTTGTAAAAAGTTCTTCCTCAGCTTTCCTGTAGCCCCTTCAGGTACGGGAAGACTGCAATAAGGTTCCCCTGCAGCCTTCTCTTCTCCAGGCTGAACAACCTCAACTCTCTTAGCCTGTCTTCATAGGAAAGGTGCTCCAGCTTCCTGATCATCTTTGTAGCCCTGTGTACAAGTTGTCCGTGCTTAATTTCTACATATATTAAACAAAGACACATCCTTTCTATGTGCCTTTTTACGTGAAAGAGTGGAAGAACTGCATCTTACTAAGTGTGTGTACAGCACTGAGCACAAAGGGATCCTAAATGTAAGCATTTTGGGAGTTCACAGTCAGACTGCTGATTCACTTTACACCCTCTGTAGCAAAAAATCACAACTCACTCCATAGTCTCTGTTTACATCGCTAATCTGCCAATAGTTGTTTGGAATACCCATCCGATTGTATTCTTCATTGAGGTCCACAAGCTTCCAGCCTTGTTCTCGTTCTTCTTTATCTAATTTTAGATTGAATGAGAAACAATACAGCTCTTCGTATTTCACTGAAAAACACCAAGCAAACAAAACCAGTAAAACACTTCAGATTTCTGACCCCAAAATCACACTTCAAACCCAATATTTGGTATTGTCCTTTATGTAGTTTCTTTCTTAAAACAGTATGTTTTGCTACACAAAAGAACATATCCTGGCTTATAACAACATAACAAGTATACTCTGAAAGTACTGTGCTGTTTTGTTACTTGTATATGTTGCAATATATGTGCCTTATTAGTAATGTTACTTAAATTACACTGTTCTGTTAGACCTCTTCTATATCAAATTGTGAAAGCCTCCCCGAGTACAAAGACAAAATGTCAGTCATAATATGCTTTCATTCAAAGAAAAGTCAGTGCCAGAATAAGCACTTGTTCTGCAAAAGAATTTGCTGGCCAGAGGTAGCTTAGAAGCCCCTTCATTAATGTAATATCAGTCCTGTGACAAAGACAAAAGCTCTGAACAATGGATTATGCAGCACAATCTTCCAAAAATGAACTCAGAAGTCTTTGTCCCTAAACAAGGAAGTTTCCTACAGATTAAATGAAATTTTAGTTTTGTGGACTGCAAAATTCTGTCCTTGAATTATTCACAAAGACATTCATGATACAGATGTTGTAATAGCATAAAAATGGCATATGTTACATCAACAATTTCATCATGACCATGAGCTCACTGAAATAACTATGCCACCTGCAACCCTTGGTCAAGGACCATATAATAAACCTTGCTGGTGCTGGAGTTTTTAACTTGTTTTAGGAGTGTATCTGTATTTATGCTAATGAGTGTCTTAATCCTGATGATCAGTGGAAGCCAGACACCATTGCCATTAAATGCCAGCTGATGTGAATAACTATTCAGCATATAGCTTAAAATTAAGGTTCTCATTGATATTTAAGATACTGTCATGTCACAAGGGCATATTTCATCCTGTTCCTCTAAGTTCCTTAAAACTTTCTGACCAATAGGTTTTTAACTTTAGAACTGAAGTAAATTACAAGCTTAGTCTCCTCTGCTTCCATAGTTCTCCACTGATACACTTGCTCCACGATATAACTTTAACAAGTATATTTGAATACTACACTTTCTTTTCTAATAATACATACCTAATAAGGAGCATCTTAAAATACTATAAGGAACTTATATGAAAATAATAACACTAAAACCAACCACAATAAGGCTCCTACGTTTTTCTATACAAAGTCTTTAGTTCTATTCTGATTATGTCTTCTAAACATTCAATTTAAGTTACATTTTTCTTTTTTTTCTTTAAATTTCATTAAGTTGTTTGTATACACACACACAGAAGTATGAATATAAGGAAAGAACACTTCATGTTAACTGCCAGGAAAATACTGAAAGTCAACAAAGTCTTAAGTAAGGAGAAAGAAAAGAATGATTTGCCATTGTCTGGAAGTTTAAACTCTTCCTGTATTCTCTGATTTCAAAATTCTGTCATGGCACAGATTAGGAAGACCGGGTTATTTCTCATCCGTTAACATAAAGTTTTAGCCTAATCCATAAATCCAATCTGAGCTCTCTTTAATAAAGTGCTTTTGGTAGCAATCTGAGCTCCTGTTTTTCCTGTTTGGTTGCCAAAAGCATCTGGATTTTCTTTCCAATTGGACCTGCTATTCATAGACACATGGAAAGCCTTTAAAAATCCACCTATTAAAATATATCTGGCTATTTATGACTGAAGCCTGACTCAACATTACAAGTATTTTTATATGATGGTATCTATAAGTGGTAACAAAAACATTCAAGTATTTATAATCAGTGCCTTAAAGCTTAGTTATGAACTCTTTGACAGTCCTTACAAGACCTTTCCTAATCTTTCAAAGTTATTTTGCCATAAATGTCTGCAAATCCTGCTAATACACCTGTAATAACTGTTATGGTCGGTTTGTTTCCCAAAACGAAAAAGCAAAAAGGCAAAATTCAGCTGACAGCTTGACCTTATTAAAATGCTAGTAACAGTTGGTAAGAATAAAATCAAAGATAAATTTGCACCTTTAGTGTAACTAGGACATCAGATAACACAGGATATATTAAGCCAGTACACAGGATGAGCTTACCTCCAGTTCAGCTATGGTAGAATGAATTAAACTAACAGGCAGAGAACGGAAAATAGAGCCTGAAAGAGTCGTATTTTTTTTCCTCACAGAGTAAAGTGTACCTTAGAAAGAAAGTACAGCTTTGTGCTCAGACAAAAAGACACAGAAGAACACTTTCAAGGGTACATTTGACTCAACTTGCAATTGGAGCCTTCTAATTTTAAGTAAGCAATATTTTTATCCTGTCTCACATAAGATCGGATATTTTTCTGGAGAAGGAAAACTACTGTGCAGCTGAACTATGCAAAGAACTGCAGTGCTTTATGGCATTTTCTTCAAACCTTCTTATCCATTACAGTCTGCCGCTCAACTTGTCTTCAGGGTCCACAGCTATTCTTCCTTTCATCATTCAGTATGCCTGTATCAAAGTGTCCTGTTCTGGTGCATAGCAGTACGCACACCTTCTCCTGCCTCCAGGGAAGGAGCATTACAGAATCACATTCCTTTCAGCCTGCACAAACACATACTTGCAGCTGAGGACCGTGGAATCAATCCAGATTTACATCAGCAGAAACACTGACTGAATTTGACCAACTGTTTTAAAATTTCTCTGATTACTTTCATCTTGCATCACCTAGCGTTATCAAGTTACAGCTGCTGCAGTTGCATATTACTACTGCTACTATCCTAATTATTGAAGGTACTCTATGAAGTTCAGTAGCTGTGCTGGCTGACTCTGCCATTTTTTTGCCCCTCTACACAACAGGTAAAATTGATGTTCTCCTAGCAAGATGCAAATTGAAGCCAATGTTGTCAGCTTGGTACAGACTGTGGTGAACATTTTCTTTGCACAGTTAAAATAATAGTAAATGACAGAGGTTGGCATTGTATCTCTACCGTTATAATTTAAAATAAACAATCCAGAAGCCTTGTCAGCTGGTTCTTAAGAGAGCAGCTATAATGCAGAGGATCAGATGTTGGACTTTGCTGCAACTTTTGGATTTTTCATTGAAAAGAGGAAAGGTTTCAAAAAGATCTTGATCTGAATTCTGAAATTCAAGAAGGGGGCATTCAAAACCTAAATAATAATAGATCAAAACACAGTCAGTCCAGTGGAATAAATCAACTACTTGCTGCAAAACCTTTTACTGATTTTAAGAAATTTACACATAGCACAGAAAGGGAAAATTCAGACCTTGACATGACCGCTATATATATCACGATTTTTTTGTCACAGGAAGAACATGAAAGTTCCCTGGGTTTAAAGACTTGTCAGTATTTTCCTAATTACACAAGGCATCCAGTAAACCACTGTTACACATGAAATAGCATTATAGTGTATTTTATGCCCAGTGATCCCCTAGAGTATCATTTTCAACAAAAGTTCATGACACACTTTATTGAATGAATTACTTGTTATAATGTGCTTTCTTCATCAGTCCATAAGTGATTATTTTAACATGCTCCTCTGATCAGAGACCTTTTCTCTCGTAACTCTTCCCTAATGAAGTCTTTTTTCCCTTAAACTATAAAGGACAAAGATACACAGCTACATTTCTTCCATTATATCCTCCCTCTTCAGGATGAGGATTGACTTTTGGGCTATGTTTCCTTCCCATACCTGGTCGTGCCAGACGTATCAGAGATATGTAAATGTCATGGCAGTCTCGTTCCTGAGGAATGACCAGCTGGATGACCTGGAAGTTCTTGCAGCGGATCACTAACGGGCAACCACTGGCAGTGGTGGCCTGCTTCTCAATAGAGGAAATTTGACTGTGAAGAACCTGTGTGGGAATTGAAAATGGTTATGCCAAGTGATTAAAACCTTTATGAAGAAAAATAATTATTTACAATGAAGTGCCAGGGCAGGCACAGTAGTTTCTGCTACTGTTTCAGAAAATCTCCACACTCCTCTTCTTGCTTGTAGTTTGGTTCCTATCTCCAGCTTCAGACTCATGCAGCACCTGGTATATCACCTACAGACAAAGAAGTGCTTCTGGAGTGTTTCAGCCGCTCAAACATTAGCCTGGTCATGCTATCTAAAGCTTTTTTTGTTTGTTTGTTTTAGTGAAAGCTAGCGATTGTCAGAAAAAGAGCTCTTTTCATCTATCTACACAGTGACGATCAGTTAGATAAGTCTAAAATGTTGGTCAGAATGGTAGTCCTGATATAATTTTATATACTGCACCAGATGAGATGAAATGCTACAATAAAAATCAGGAAGGGAATAGTGGAACCAAAAGAGGATGGAGTTAATAGTACAAAAATGGACAAAGGATTCATTATTAAGCTACACTGACTGATTCTCAAATGGTATGATACCAGAGCTGTATCTGTACCTACATGTACATGCAACATATATTATTGATCCCTCAAAATTGATAACTACATTATGAAAAAAAAATAAAACCAAAATCACTGATTGAGCACAAGTAGTCAGGGAAAGAGATATGAGCTGACTGAGCCAAGGTAGTGATTCACATTCAAAGCATTTCTCCTCAGTTTTTCCTAGATGATGGGAGCAATGCTGTAGTTTACAGCAGCTGTTCCTCAGTAAATCACATCTGGTATTCATATAGTGATGATCCTTCTACTCCTCATACTGTGTTGCAATATCCAGAATCCATTGAAAATTTTAAAAAATTACCAGGCTGGAATGTCACATGCTCTGAAGTTATAAAAGCATCCATATGAACTAATTTGCTATGTTTAAACTGTTTTGTAAGTTAATTTCAAACTACCATCAATAAAGTGCCACACAGCTACAGCTAACTGAAAGAAAAAAATTCATACCCAGGTTTCTTTACGAGTTTCAGAACCATTCTCCACAAATATGACATGGGTAGCTGTTAAATACAAGGTTCCCAGTGCAGCTTTTCTTGAAGATAAACGATCAAGTAACTGAACATTTTCCACCTATACAAAGAAATGACAGAGAAAAAAAATGAAATAATTAGTCTATGACAGCCTGCCATAAGGAGATCTCAACATCTACATTTTGCCCATAGCAAAGTACCATATGAAATGACTACCGGAAGAGTATAGCTATATGAGAAAACATGATTATACTATGTGATCTGTTTCCAGATCTACCTTTACGTTAGTTTTTCCCCCTCTTGTGGTACCTCTGTATCCAACAATCTGTTAGCAAAGACTTCCAAAGATAATTCCTCATTGTCACTCTTTCCTCTTATCTCACCTTACCAAAACAATGTGATAGCAAGGCAGGGCCTGGCCTTCAGCTAAGATCTAGCTCCATGTTGTCCATTCAAGCCATTCCAGAATTATCAGTGATATATAAGAAGTTCAATTAAAATAATAATAAGCAAGAGGTGATAGCAGTGGAGTGTCTTTCGTCAGAAGGCCTCACTCAGGCTCCCAGGCAAATCTGTTGATAGTTCAAAAAAATGTTCCAGTGTTTGTTTCTACCCTCCTATCAGGGCTGACAGCAGTGGTCACACCACAAATTTTTGCCTTCAGTCACTTTTCAATGGAAATCAAGGTCTTCACATCCACTGCTCTGCCTCACTGAACAGAAAATAGGCGTTCTCTTTGCTACACTCTTGACAACAGGTGAGTCCATAACATGTTGTTAACCAGCTGATGGCTTGTACATCATTGATATTTTGTGTATGGCATGTGTCATAAGCATTTATCTGATGCTATATGGCATTTCTGACTGAGAAACTAGAACAATAAAAAAAACCCAATAAGGTATATCATAAATGGGATAAAAACTGCCTAAAACAGTTAACTGTTTGCTACCACGGGTTTAATGAGTTTCCTACTACAACAATTTTAAAACTAAAATTAGTTCATTTTTCCTGAAAAAACATGCCTACTTTGAACAAGTGAAACCAAGGAATGTTGATGGTCAGTATCATATAGCCTGTAGAAAATTATCAAAATGGTCTTTTTTGGTTTTATAATGTTGCAATTGTACCAGAGCATGTGCTTTTCATGCAAGCAACAGCATGGGTCTATGCAGCAAATGTCGTTACAGATGCTGTTACAGATCTTTCCCTCCATCCCCTTGTTCCCAGACTAAAGAGCCCAACTTTATGTAGTTGTGACCTTTATGGTAGCTATTTCAGACAAGCTCTTCCACACTTCTGATTATCCTACAAGAGGTCTATTTTTGTTGAGAAGAGGCCAAAAGTGAAAACAGAATTCAAGATTTGGGTGTACAACAGGTTTGTGTAGTGGGAAGGTGATGTTTGCTGTTTGTTCTCTATTCAATTTTTTAAATTTTTCAAACATTCCTTGCTTTTTATCCTCTGCTGAGCACAGCGGGGTTGTTTGGTTTTTTTTTTCAGAAATAACAATTGTAACTCAAAGTCATGTCCGCATACATAAGTTAAGACCTAAGCCCCATGTGTATGATCTTACATTTGTCAGTGATTAATTTTGACCATCAGTATCGTGAGACGTTGCTGCAAACCCCTACAGCCATCTTTCATTTCTCCTATCCTGAATACTGTCAGTACTATCAGTGAACTTTGACACCTCTGGCATCTCCTCCCTCCCTGCAATTTTCGAAAGTTTTCTTAAGCACAGGCTCTTACAGATTCTTTGGATCTCTAGTGATGAATTCCCTCCATTGCAAAAAATGGACAATATATTCTTACTATTTGTTTCTTATTTCTTAGCTAGTTATTACTGAGAGGTGTGTACCTCTTACCCTAACATACCTCACGTTTCTTCAGAGCTTTTGATGAAGGATACGCTCAAATGAGTTTTGGAAAGTCAACTAGCTTCTATCAAATGGATCACCTTCATCCATATGTTCAGTTACTTTTTCAAAGAAATTGTAGAGATTCTGGGTTCCTCTACCAAAGCTATGCTGATTCTTCCCCTTTTTCTCATACTTACCCATAAATGTATTGATTTAAAAGTGGACCTAGGGACTATTGCAGCTACTACTAATTTTCTCAGATTAGGTGTCATATTTATCACCTTCATTTTTACCAGACCATGAAACTTTAAGCATTACACCATTGTTACTGGCTTGACAGTTTTATATTCTAGTTCTTTTAACTTGCATGGATACCATTAGGTCCTGGTAATTTTTTATTGTTCATTTTTGCCAATTTCTTCTGACATCTCCTATAACAATGCTTTTATTGGTGACAAATCTTGTGATATATTCTTGAAAGAGAAATACGCCAGAGTAGACACATCCCTAAACACCCTCCCTACTCTGATCATTTATGAGTCCTGAAGATTTTGTTAGGATTTTATCTATCTCAAGACAGCTTCAAAATGGCTTTTCTACTAGTTTTTGCCATCTATTCTTCAAAACCACTTCTGGCCTGCCTTGTTTCGTTTATATATTTAACTTGTTTATGCTTTAGCTTCCTCATTTAGGCACAACTTAACTTCAAAAAAAATCCCTTTTACTTCCAATAAAAGAAGTTCTTATAATAAGAGACATCCTCTTACTCCCTTCACCCTCCTGTTTAGCTAGGCAAACCTTTTTTTGGTCTCTTAAAGCCTTCTTCTGGAAGTCAGCTTGTAGTGAGCTCTCATATTTAAACAATCTTCATGACTCCTGTAAACATCTTGATTTTTGGCTCTCCTTCTTTTTAAACAGTTTTCACATTTTTATGTAGTTTCCTCTTTGAAATTAAACATTGCCATGGGAGATTTCCCCCCCCTTTTCTTGCTCTTCTAAGAATACTGCATCTAAGTATGTTACTTGCTGCCACATAGGGGTTCTAGCTGTATTCTGAACCAGGTCTTACTGTCACTATATGAGACAAGGTCCTAGAAATATTTAGAATTCCTTAGAATTCCTTTATTTTTTTCCAAGATAGACAAATAGCCTCCATATCAGCAATCATTTAAAAAACATAGAATTTTACTCAGGATCATCCCCCCTGGCCCATTTATGCAATTTTATATTGGTAAATGATGCTTCCCACTGTTACTGTATTTCCTGCCTTCATGCCCTATTTGGTCTTGTGTAGGTTGCCACAGACAATGCCATCATTTAGGTAAGACAATGGGTACTACAGTTCTAATAATGTACTTGAGTCCTGTGGTGCTACAGTTCTACTATTCCTATTTAATCTTGTAATTTCAAACTCTAGTGATTCTTTGCTTTTACAACACAATCTATGAGAACTTACTCTGTTTTCTTCAAGATGAAAAAAATCTGCTCTTTGACAGGTGGGACTTTATCTGTCTGTCCTACGTAATTTGTCACTAATATTGGTCTGCCACATCAGTTATTTTTCTCCCACTAAGTTTGTAACACGCCTATTACATCAACATTCTCATTTATAAGTTCAGTTTCAACTTTTTTTTTTCAGACTTAATATTTGTACAGAAACACAGATATATTTGGTTCAGTTGCCTGTTTCTTTGCTCTGGTTAAGTGGAATTCTTGACAATTTCTATTTACTTTAGAATATAGAATTTTTCATACTGACAGAATTCTTATGACACAGCACCATATCCAAAATATCATACATTTTCTGCATTCTAACAAGAGCCTCTTAGTTGTCAAGTACTTCAGTGCGGAGAAGTATTGCTCAGAATGAGCTCTCCTACCAGGCCCAATGAGGAAAAAGTACTGTTTGTGACATGATGCAGCAGACTGAATTTTTAGCCAACCTCACTGAGCACAGTAAGAGCCAGTGAAAATTAACAAGAACCTCAAAATCTGGCTCAATAAAAATTAGCATGATTTGTTGATTAACCTTACCTAGTTTTCACGTGATGTATGTCAATCTGTGACTGCAGAATGAGAAAAATAAAACAAGTTTACTAATAACTTGCCTCAGGAACCACCTTATCCTATCTAATATAATTTCCAAAGGGAAAATGAATTGTTCAAATATAAACTCTACCTGGATTCAAATCCACATTTCTGATTTATATTCAGTGGCATGAAGTGCCTTCATGAGCAGTAAGGGTACCTAACCTCTAAGGATCTTGTTCTAAGAACTTTCTGCATAACCCTCTACATGGATTTACATGGCTTTCATCTGAGCTTCATCTCTGTTTCTTCTGCCCAATTTCCAGTTACTCAAACTTTCTGAAAAAGCAATATATTTCACCCATGGACAAAAAAAAAAATAAATAAAATAGGGCTAGCCTCAATCTTAGATTTCATTCTGATGATCAAAGGATTCAGAGAAGGGGCCTTCTTCCTCCACCCTTCCAATCAGGAAAAGAAAGCCAAGTCAAACAGTGTCTTTAAATGGTCTAGAGGGAACTGGAGTATGTTCATTTCCACAAGAGAGGAACAGACATTGCAACAGTGCTTTAGAAGAAGCTGAGTTTTTCTATCTAAAAAGTAGCAGCGTGCTGAGAAATAAACAATAACTGTAAAATAAATAAGTAAATAAAATATCAGAAAGAGAGACTGTAGTAATTTGTCTCCTACTTTTTCTCCAAAAAGTGCTCCATTTTTTTCACCAAAACTCCCACAGAATTTATTGGAGAATTATCTATGTACTGACACACATTAGGAAAAAGCATACACACCTTGCACATGTACTTTGCCTAAAATGAACAGTGGGTAAGAGAAACCAGGTCAAAAAATACCAGGTAAAGCATCAAAAAGAGCAAAACTAGCCTGTAAAACATTAGTGAAGCCAGCCTGGAGAGTGGTATCTTAGTAAAAACTTCAATAATATATTTGAAACTGTTGCCCCTGTCATTTATTTTTGCCTGATGACTGTGGTTGTCTAGGCTTAAAAAAAAGACTGCCAAGAGATTTATTTCAATGATTACAACCCCTTACATGGGGATAAATAAAGCTGGCCAGAAACTCTACTTTCAATGCAACACAGATGATAGAAAAAAGGAAGCAAAAATAGAAGTTGAAGGGAACACAGATTAAGAACAGATGGAAGGCACTTTTTACCCAGAGAATAAACATGACAAATGACTTATGAACAAGGTTGCCAGGAGGTCATTCAAGAAAAAGATGTCATATTAAGGAAAAGCGTAAGTCAAAGCTTTATTCTGGCACAACTCCCACCAGTTTTGATAGGACTCCCACCTAATAAGAATGGAAAAGATATGACCCTGAAAGTGTTCAGTAAAGTTGGTGTGCCAAAATGTTATTCCTAAAAATATCCATGTACCCTAATTTGTTATCATTTTTAATATATATTACTGCTTGAATAAACTCTGACTGCAGGGCCTATTTTCAAATGCTTTTAGAATATGCTACCTTCATCCTCACTTCTTTAAGATGTATCAATATCTCCAAACACATGACAGCATCATAAAAAACCACAGAAGTTACTGCTACTTCCTCATGCTGTTTATAACTGCACATGGGAAAGCTCCTCAGATGCAGGATTGGTTTTGACTGTGAACTCAGACTCGAGTAGGAAAAGGAGAGAGAATCAAAGCCATACAACATACTGGTGAGACGGGAGAAAGCCATGTCTTGGAGCAAAGCCTCAGTCCCACGCCTCTCCATATCGCTTTGTTTCCTGACACAACAACACTCATGTGCAGCAGGAAGATGCTATCTGACACCAAACACTCTCTACTGTAGGATTTTCAAATAAAACCAAATCTTGAATCAGGAAAAAATTCTCAAAAAGTTTTATTCTCACTGTACAGGTTTTCAGTCTGTGTGTTTGCACCCCATCTATTAGCTAAACCCGAAGTAGAAGACACTTTACCTGCTGGTTCTGCCATGGTAATGGCCAAGCTGCTCATTACAATTATCACTGTGCATCTGGAAGGAGAAAACAAGTGGAAAAACCTATCTGTCAGCCAAGAACAAAACAGCTCTGCTCCACTATATCACCAAGTGCTCCTGGCTCCTTTAGGAGGAACCATTACAAATTCCTCTAATTCCTTCTCATAAAAAAGGAAGAAAGGTCAGAAAACCCTCCCAGCCAGGACAAAGCTGCTAACTGAAGGTAAACAAGAGATGTTCTAGCTCAGGTCACATCCTCAGGCACTTCTCTGTTGTTCAGCCAGTTCAAATCCACTGCTATAGGCAAGTTCCAGATAAAAGCTGACTGAGTACCTTGACTTTTGACTGTACAAAGGAGTTTCAGTGATTCTTCAAGGGTAAAGAAAGACCATTTTCACAATGGGCTGTGGTGCTGGATAGGTTGACCCAAAGCCAAGGAGTGGGGCTGGGTCTCTGTTAGGTTAGTGGCACACACATAGCCCTAAAAGGGTTGCTTCTTTTCCATCCATCTTCCCTTGGGCTCCTACACCATCCAGGGATTTCAGCCACCTTCCCTACTCAACTTGTGATGCTACACATGCAAATAAAACCAAGAAGAAATTGAATCCTGAGAATCAGTGACAGAAGACTGACCGGCTTCGGCACTGCAAGCACGCAAAAGCCAAGGGAAGAGCTTGTGCAAGCCAAAAGCCTGAGCTTAATGAGAAAAAAGGAGCACAGCTGGTATGGTTTGAGGCCAAGTGAAATATTTGAGCTTTCCTCACCCCAGTTGACCTCAGCTATCCATGTGTTTAACATAATTCCTGAGAGTGAAAAAATACAACATGCAAAAGACCAAATGTTATTAGAATTTTTTCACACAAAAATAGTACAGTGTTGTATTCATTAAACAAAATATACAGTAAGTGATCTTTTTGCATAATCTTGGAACAAGAATAAAGGAAACCCAAATTGCCACTTGATGCTGCCATTTAATGTGGTTTCTATTCTATTTCATAAGAATAATGAAAACTGTAGTTGATCCATGTAACATTTTTTATATTTTCATCTCTGAAAAGATTTCCCAAGTGCCGTGAAATAACACACAATCAATCTATAACACAGAATTGGATGATTACATATGTCAAAAGAATCAACCAAAGCCAAAAATACCAAAATTATTACATTTAAGTAAAGACACCCTAAGATCTGTGTTGCAAAAAGCTTCCTCAGGGCAAACCTGACAGAATGGGGAAAAACACCATTTAAATATCTAAGCAAGTCTAATTTAGTAAAGGATTAAAGTGAAGCCAAAATACTGGAAAAGAGCTGAAAAAATTATAAGGAATGAATTGTATGTTAGCAAGACAGTGAACAAATTACCTAACAATTTGGATTAAGATCTGTTAACATCTATAAAAAATGGAAGGTCAGTGCCATATTATCACATATAGCTGAGTAGCAGTTGTATAATGGATGCAGTGACTGGTAACCTATTACAAGTGTATATAGCATTGGAATACGGTGTCAACATTGCAACACAAAGCTCTTCCATGGTGTGTTTTCTCTTTCAGTCTATATTAGATCCTACTTATCCAGAAAAGGAGAAGAGAGCAACTGAAGAATTTGTTAAGTTCTCTGTGTGTTCCATTAAAAAACATATCAAACAGCTTTAATTTATGAAAAAAGTGCTTCCTCAAATCAGCAAATCTTACTACACTTACCAAAATTGTTTATATTTAGTTCTGAAAAACTATACAGAAAATCATTGTATTGCTCACAGCAGCAGGTTGGAGTAGGGAACAAAAATTCAACAGGCAGCCAAGGGACACTGAAAAGAAACACACGTTTAAATTCCTCCATTTGATAGAGACTGCTCCATTGCATGTTCAAAATTACGCCCTGTTCAGCTGTCTACTTTAGAGCAGCAGTAACAGCCCAATTGGGCTGTGCAGGCCACAAAAGATTTGCATTAAAGACAGATTTGCAGGACTCCCTTTTCTCATGGTCGGAATCTGGCTTTCTCAGCGGTGTACACCTGCACACCAGGAAACGTCAGTGTGTATTTTCTGTTGCAAATAGACCATTCCTTAAGCTTACAGACTGACAGATCAAATACCACGCACTCAAGTCCATTAACAGCAGGCTTCGAGATTTCAGCCCTGACCACTCCAAAGCTAAACTTCTCAAATCCTCTGCTCCAACCTCAGCCTCCTACTATGCATAAACAGAAATCAAAGAGTACCCTGCAGACATGCTGTCTTAATCATTTTCAGTACCATTTTTTAAGTGCAATAAGTTTTAGAGTTACTGGTTTAGACACTGATACCAAGACAGCAAATTAAAGTATGTGGCTATCCATGTTTTTGGACCTTGTTTTATGACTTTAACCATCCGTCTTTTTATTGAGGGTCATATTATTGAAAATATGAAAGTTTGGCATAGAAAATCCAAAGGAGGTCTGCCAATTCCAGGATTAGGAAGATATTTGTGTTATTATGGATTTAACAGAGCAATCTAAACCTAAAAGAAATAGACACAAAACTAGAAATCTAAAC
This sequence comes from Aegotheles bennettii, assembly GCA_013398125.1. Taxonomy (NCBI): domain Eukaryota; kingdom Metazoa; phylum Chordata; class Aves; order Caprimulgiformes; family Aegothelidae; genus Aegotheles; species Aegotheles bennettii. Next base: position 7,411 of record VZRW01012582.1, on the reverse strand, counting down.
ACAAACTTTACCTTTTCAATTAATACAATGGATCTCAACATATGGATCTCACAAGGGAGAAAGTGCCTTCCCACTCATATGATGTGGGAAAAACAAGGTATTTAGAGAAAGACTTGACTTTTTAAAAAAAATCAACACTACAATCAAAACAGAAATAAAGTGCATATTGGAAACAGGCATACCTATGAAAACCAAGTTTCAAAAGTCAAAAAACATTCAGAATAGAAAGGCCCTAATGCTAAAGGGAATGTAAAATCAAGAAAACCAAGTGAAAATAGAACCAAAATCATAAAAGACAAAATGTTAGATTCTGAGTCTTTTCAAGCCCAAGGATTTCTTTCAATACTTTAAATGCCTTTTGAATTGGAACCACCGGCTCCATCAGTGCTCGTGCTTCAGGACACAAATTTCATATGTGGAAACACCTTTCCAGATGCTTTCCCTTCCCTTTACATCGCCTGTTTGTATTCTGAATCAGATGTTTTGATTAAAAAATTAGAAGCACCACCAGTCTGATCTTGTAAAACAGCTCCTGTGCTCACTTGGTAAGTCATTCGCTTCACCAAGTTCAGTATGCTCCTGGGCTCACTGTAGATTAAATAGAAGCAGCAAACATTAAATTAACTATTAATTAAATGGCTAACTATCCTACAGGTTCTTACTACTATACGGGTACAGACTTTTGAGATGATGAATATATGACATGTTTTAACAGCTTTACTGGTTTCATATGACATTTACAATGGGATGACTAAAGATTAAGAACAGACAGATGGATAAAGAGGACCAAAAGCAATTTTTTTTTCTTTTTTTTCAAGAGAATGTATATTAATATATCAGTATGAGAAATATGACTCACATTACGGAAGTGAGAAAACAGATCTAAGAGTAGTGAACAAATGAAGCTGGTTATTATAACAGAAAATTAAGGTGGTATTAATGTCATCTAAGTTTTGGTACCTTATTTAGATAACTAAGAAGTTTATGCATATGAAGAATAAATGGTGAATGGGGACTGTGAATCTAGTCTAATGGGATTCTGGAAATTCCCTTGACTATGTCCATGAAGCCTCTGTTCTTAAATTATATATCTAATGCTAAATAGTAAAAATCTCATCCCTTAATTAGTGATGGCCAAAAGGAAAAAACAAACAGGAGAAAAAACAATGCAAGTTTCATGCAAATATACAGAAAAGTGAAATTTCAGCTGAAACTGCACCCCAAAGTTTTAGTTCTCGTCTTGTGTAGCAAACAAGTTACTTGAAAAAACACAGTGGCATACAATCATGTAGGTAATATTTCATTATGATGCCAATAGAAAAATTGCAACCCACTTCAATAAAATAGCATTTTTATGGATCATGTGCACCTGTGTCACCTACTCCAAGCTCAAAGAAGAGGGAGAAAAGGGTGATAATTTTATGATATTTTGAAATTCCAGCAACAGGATGTAGGGTTTTGTCAACTGCCTCACCAGAATACCACTGTTGGGCCAAACACATCTGTAATAAAAATAAATTTTACACAGATAACAAAATTAGGGAAAGAGAATGGCACAGAAGACTTCAGGACTTCGTGGAGCTGAATGTTCAAGGCTTGGTTTGGCTCCTTGCCCTAAGCCATGTACACCTAGTGCTTGTGTGGTAAGTAGAAATAGTCAGTGTCTTGGATCGGTCTGGCTTAGTTCTTTCTTAGCCCTCCAGAATGTCCCCATTGGTGCAAGGTGAGGTTCAATCTGGTACATTAAATCTAAAATCTACCTGTGTGAGAGGCATTTTGAGGGCAATTACAGTGAATGCAACATTTTATTTATTCACATTAAAATTCCAGTAAAGTAAAAGATAGGTGCAACTAATGGAAAATGAAGTAACTGTTCATGAAAATGTCTTCTGTTTCAGTATGAAAAATTATGACTTCTGAAGTTTTTCACTTTGGACGAGGATTTTTCAGACTGCTTAAAAACAGCAACACTTCATTTTGAAAACTTCAATACTTCACATTTTGAAATTTCATCTGCTCACCTATACTTTGATGTACTCCTATCCCTTTGACAGCCCTGCCATAGAGCTGGTACCCTGAAAACCCTGAGCATCCTGAAGCTCAGAAATGAGACTTCCAACTCCAAGCTCTAGAAAGGAGAGAGAAAAAAAAAAAAATGAAAAAAAAAGAATTCAGCCTGTTTTAGCTCTAGCTGAAAGAGAGACCAAATTAGTGCTCTAACAGTGAACAAGCCACCTGAGTTTCCGGGTTCCCGGTTTCATGGGGTGAACCAAAGCTATTAAGTCCACAGCCAAATGCAAGTCTCCCAGATCCTTGAGATGTGCTGACTCAGTGTGGGCTGTGAGAGCTGCAGGACGTTTGGCTGTGGACCCAGAAACAAAAAGCCAGCTATGGTTAGGTCTCCAGACTGAAGAACTGACCTAGGACTGTGGAGCTCAGAAATCCCAAAGCCTCCAATTTCACTGCTGACTTGAAGGAAAGACAGTTCTTGGTAATACCAGTAATCTCCTGGGCAGACAGCCAGGAAAACAGGCAAATTTTCATCAGAACCCTGCTGATGCTTTCACAGAACTACAGCAACAACAGCCTTCTGTGACTCATTATGGTCTGGTAAATAAGAACATGTCAATTTAAAAATGTTAAATTGAAAAGTTCCTGGTAAGGAAATGAAATTACAAGAAGCTGAATGGAAAGAAGGTGGAGTTCAACAGAAACACCCCAAAAGAAGGAAAATAGCAACACTACAACCTGAAAAGCCTGAGGGAAAGAAATAAAACATCCAAATCAGTGAACAACAAAAGGGAAATACTGCAACACCAAAGTGAAATCAAACTTCTCCAAAAAGAACAGTAGCCTGAATACGGAGAACTTAACTATAATATTACCCCCTATCTCAACAGAAGGCACACAGAGAGCAAAGGTAGAAATGACAGTTTAGCTTAAAAAAAGGTGAAGACCCAGCAACCCAGAACATGTTGGACAGTAAAGATCAAACGTGCTGGATTCAATTCTGCCATTGACCTAGATGAGCACCCGGGCAAACATTTTGCCATTTACATGCGTCACACATAAAGTGGATGTAAATGATATGGGCATCCTGATGGCGACTTTGGAAAAAATCACATGTATTATATAAAACTTTTTAAAGCAAGAACTATGGAAAAAAATAGATTGAAAACAAAAGGAAACACAACTCATTCACACATGCTGGAAATTTGCTTTGGAAAGTAATATATCTGGTAGAAAGATTTGCCATTATCATGAGAAATTACACCGTATCTTAAATTCTGCCTGAGAAAGGGATCATTGAAAGTTACCATAACATCACAAAAATGAAAGCACTTGAGCAACTCAAGTCATCCCAAGTATTGTGTTAAGAGATACTGAGCCAAATTAATTTCTAGGCTAACTCCATTGAGGACAGCTGGTACACCAGGGATAAATCTGATATATTCTTTATTATAAGAGGCTATTCAGTAGGCCTGCTGCCAATAAAGACAAATTATATGGAACGATGGTAAATAAAATCAAGTAACTGATTAGCAACAGTGCAAGAAGTCCCCCTAAGAAAACAACTTATCTTCAGAGCTCCCTATCTGTCAGACTGTCCATGACCAGACAGATCTCTACACATGTTAACAAGATATGCTTCTAGTCTGTGCAGAAGTATTGCTTATTCATTTTTCTATGACTGTTATGAGCAGTTTGTCACATTTTGAGTTTTGACAGTTATCATAAAGTAACTTGCTGCTCAATCCATACTCATGGCAGACAGTGGTTACGCTATTTTTTAATCTTTAAAAGATTATTGGAGTTATATATAATTCTATTCAGCAATGAGTGACTTAGGAACTTTTAAATATACTCAAATTACAGCCTTCATACATAGGATGGCCTTTATTTTGTGAAAATATTATTACTGCGTATGTATGTATGTATAAGCACATATCATGCATTCACTCTGTGTTCTACTGATAGTATAAGGATAGAACAATTGAACTTCAACAAATCCAAGGTCAGGTTGAATGGGGCCTTGAGCAACCTGGTCTAGTGAAGGATGACTCTGCCCATGGCAGGGGGGCTGGAACTAGATGACCTTTAGGATCCTTTCCAACTCAAGATATTCTGTGATTCTGTGAACAATAGCATTCTGTACATAAAATAGTGTGTTAGGGGCTTGGCTACCCAGAAAGGTCAGGGAAGGTCCAGAAGGTCTAGGGAATACCATTTCGAACATAACAAAGAAAAACAGTTTTGTCTAACAGGCAACTGTCAGGAGACCTGGTTTCTATTTCTGCTATTGACTTGTTGCTTTTACTTGGTAAGGAGAGATAGCAGTTAAATTCTGCGGAACTAGGCTTAAAGGTATCGTCTTTTGGTGAAAGACTAGACAATGTACGTTTAGCAAAATTACATAGTTATTGCAACAACGCGTGAAAGAAGAGGATTGTTGAGCAGGTGGATGCACAAAGTCTGTCGGGAAAGAACCAGAGTGGCTTTTGCAGTGGGAAACCCTGCCGAAGTCCTGTGATGCTGTCACAGAGCACACAGGTATGACCCAGAGGACATAATATATTTAGAGTTCCATAAAAGGTTTTCACAATCAAAGGTTATTAGAGAAACTAAATTGCCATGGTACTGGAGAAAAGGTCCATATACAGACAAAGCTGGTTAATGGCCAGAAAGCAAAGACTAGGGCTTAATGACCTCTTTTCAGGATGGAGAAGGATCATCAGTGAAGTCCTACAAAGTCTGGTGTTGGGATTGGTTTTATTCAGCTTTCTCAGAAACTTGAAGAAAAGAATAAACAGTGAATCCTCAAGTCCGTGGATGATCATAAGCTGTCTCAGGTAGCTAAATGGTTTGTTTGGCACAAAAATATAAGGCTCCAGAAAATCCACAGAGTGTGTGGGTGAAAGAGACACTGAAGACCTTAAACATAGATAGGCATAAAGCAGAGTACCTACAGGAAGAACAACCTAAATCATATTCACACAACCACAGACTCAGAACTGATAGTTACCACACAGGGAAGAGGTCTGGGGCCATTGCTGACACTTCTCTGAAATTCTCAGAATCCAGTGGGTTGTGATCAAGAATTAAGGTGAAGTCATGGATAAGGTGAACATGGAACCATTGTTCACCAAATCCTCAAAACTAGAAGCAAGGAGTATTGAATGAAACTACTAAGAACTTTTTAACAGATAGAAGAAAGTAATTTTTTTTTGTGCAGTCACGATCTTCTGAAACTTGCAGGCTGTAGAGGCAGAGGGTGTCAGCATGTTCAGAAGGGGCTTTGACTAACTCACACACAGACAGAGGCCCACAAATGAGCACTAATCAAACTAGGAAGGGTTGGACCTTACTACAACAGTGGTGGATGCTGAGAGGGTGCAGAATGTTGCCAGATTCACATGTTCTCTGTCTGCCGCTGTCATACACAGAGTAGTGACCTAAATGAACTCCTGGTACAGCTGGTATGGAATCTCTTTCTGGTTTGTTTTTTTTTTTTGTAACAGTTATGTTATATTAGATTTATTTTCATATTTATGAACCACCACTCACTACAGTTATATTTCAACTAAAATAAAAAACAGCTGCCAACTTCTAATGGACATCATGTGATATAGACCTTTTCTAACACCTTTTGTAGGAAAGGCTTTTACTTGGGGCAGGAAATCTGTTTTCAGATATTATTAAGTTTATTAATTTTCTAAGCATGCAATTTATCTTAATTTTCCATTTGGTTGGGTTTGGGAAAGTGTAATTATTCTGAGATTAATACCTTTACAGAGTAGGGCAGTTGCTTGTCATATTTCTCATGGGACAAAATTGGATGGAGTCAGGAAATGTGATACTACAGGCTACTTACATGATACAGTGAGAATATCCCTATATTCATATAGCTTTCTCCTACTTCTTTTTACATTGCTGACATTGGATATCATTTAACATTAAATTCCAAATTATCAGAGACGAATTCAGTAAAAACAAAACCAAGCAAACAAAACCAAACAAACAAAACCAACAACAACAAAAAAACCCTGCACTGTTCTGGTGGCTGATTTTAAGCTGAGTTTTTTTCTGCAAACAAATCAGATATCAATTCTGCTAGACAACTGTAGGTACTCTGCTCAGTGTATTTAGAAGAAACAAGAGATGAAGCATTTCAATACCTACTCATGCTGAATATCTTGGCTTTTATTAATTTACATAGGAATTTTTAATGGATTTTTGTATCATTTGTACATCATGCTTTTTAAACTTCTTTATTATATTAGAGAGGAAACTTTTAGCATGGCTGTAATGTAAGGGAATGCCAGGAGCCAAGACTGTAAAATCACCTCACACTGAATAAGATTTCCAGCATCTTGAGTCATCAGTACAGTGCCCTCTCACAGCTGCCAGATACTGAAACAGGTTTTACATATGCATAGTGACATTTCAAGGACTTGCTTGTAGAAAAGCTAACAGATAAGCTTCAATTGCCTGCAACAGGGACTCGCCTCGGCCTTCAATTCACAGCAGATATAACAATTTATTTTTAGGATTTTTTTCTACCCTTATTAATTTGTTTTCGCTCTTTTTCTCACTCATGCTTCCAGCGTTCTTCAGCTGATGGTCAGAAACATCTACGCAGCCAACTTTCACTGATCCTTTCCCACCTGCAGTAGGATATGTTCTTACAACGATATTCTTCCTTCCCACAAAGGCAGAAAATAGATCATGAAATGAGATGAGAGGAAAGGCGGTTGTCATAAATGCCTGTCTTCTGAGTAGATTTGCAGCTTAACACCTAAAGGCCCCAAAATCTAGATTGAAGTAAGAAGAGGCCCTCATCTCAAATTCATGTTATCATACTAAATATTGATAATAAACAAATAGGCACAAATAAAACACAAATAAATCCTTGATCACAGGGGTTTGGGTTAATAAATAAATAAAGAAATATGAAAATCTATCCCACCTTCACTTCAAATCAACATATTGCTCTGGTTCATTTTGTATGATTATTTTTAATTTAAAATTCTTGTGTGTCAAAAGTGTGGGGCTTTTTTTCTGGAGCAAGATGACAATTTTCTTAACAAATACAGGCCCCATGCTTAAAAAGCTGTGTGCAAAGAACGCCCACACCGACCGAGCGTCGGGGTACAAACACTGAACACCGCCGGGTGGAGACCCTGGGGCAGACTGGAGGTGCCTGGAGAGCGGGTGACACACCGCTCACTTTGGGTACACACACCACTTGCTTTGGGTACAGCCACACCGCTCACTTTGGGTACACACACCGCTCACTTTGGGTACACACACCACTCGCTTTGGGTACACACAACACTCGCTTCAGGTACAGACACTGCTCGCTTTGGGTACACACACCACTCGCTTCGGGTACAGACACTGCTCGCTTTGG
>VZRW01012576.1:26512-46945 GCA_013398125.1 Aegotheles bennettii | reverse complement strand
TTCTGTGATTCTGTGAACTCCTCTGAAACGTGCCCAAAGCAACTGAGTTTGTTCATTGTGACTGGGTTAGAAACTATCAGTATCTTTCAAAGATGTCTTCAGTGCCCCAAAGTTTGATAGTACCCTTCATATGCTGTCATTAGGTCCTGAGCATTAGAGAACCAAGAGGTTAATATTCCTTTCCAATCTTTATAGATAACCCAGATGAATAGCTGACAAAATAATTTAAGTCCTTGAACTATGGCAAAACACTTCTTATTTCCGCTTAAAAAGGAGTTCAATCATCTACCTGTGGTTAGCTAATATGATTAAAAAATTAAAATAAAATTGCATGTAGCATGTTTGAATGGACTAGTGCAAAAAAAAAATCAATTTGTATAGTAACTAGATTAGTGTATACTGGGACCTTCTTGGAAGGTTTTGTTAGACTACTAAGAGCTAAGGTTAACATCTTCACATAGATTTTACTGATTTCTGGAGGGGGATTTCACCTGGGGGAAAATTAGATTTTTATATTGTAGAAATTAATATTTCTGTATCCTAAAGCAGCATTCTAATGAAGGGAAAGAACATTAAAATTTGGCAGCATGTTCCTTCAACTTGGAATATTGCTTACTGGGGTCAGAAGAATTCAGATGGTTCTCTAAAAGCCACAGATCCCCACCTGTGCAGTGTTCATCCACAGTCATGCTTTGATGGGTAGGTCAATCACACTTTATACAGTTGATTTTTTTTTTTTTATATTTTTTTGAGACCCTCTTGGTGTCATTCTGTTGTCTCAAGATAGTTCTGATCACCTTTGTGTCATCTTCAAATTGAATGGAAAGATCAGCATGCAGATGGTACGGGAAGGGGGGGTTAGCCACTTAGGGCAAGTTTTCATTTAGAGAGTATTGATCCTAGGGATCCCATACCTCACTTCCAGCCCATGTCTTCTGTGAGGCATTTTAATACTTCAGTGCAAGAACATTTTGAGGTGCCAGCTGTGAGCTTCCACAGTAGCAGCAGTGAGGCCAGCTCTAACCTAGAGCCAGTGTCACTATGCAGATGATGTGGTCTCACAAGAAGATAATAAATACAGAGAAAGCAATTAAATCAGCCTGGATTGCCGTCACTGGAATGCCTTCATTCACCATTTTCTCCTCTCTTTCTTCATGTCTTCTGCAGCCATCAGTCAATCCGGTTGACTGCTTAGAGGAACTAGAACATTTGACATCTGAGGTGCTGCAGCCCCTTCTCAGCCAGCCTGCCATATGCAGCATGTGGGACTTGCTCAGGTAAAATCATCTCACTGCTAAGATGCTGTTGCCAAAAGCTAAAGAAGCCTCATTTCTACACTGTACTGTGTGGCAGCTTCCCCCCTCCCACTTCTTTCCCCTGTATATATGTACCCTGTATGTGTGCATTAGAGTGCAGCAGGTCTCTGTCTACACCTTGCTTTGTCTTCTCTCCCCTCACAGAAAACAGCATGGTGGCCCACAGACATTATCCAGTTCCTCCTTTATACTGGTGCTGCTGCAGGGTCTGCATCTCTGCTCTTCCATGTAGCTGTGTTTTTCATATCAATTTCAAATTATTTTAGTCACTCTTGGCTTTGATCTTCTTTGGTTTCATGGGTTTTAAAAAAAAAAAGTTATATCAATTTGAGTCCCTCTTACATGGAGGAGGTGAACATGTGTGTGCGTGTACCATTCAGGTGCTCTGTGTGATGCTGCTTAAATAATTTAAACTCTCCTCTTTAAGCTCCTGCAGAGCTTTGAAAGCCCCTGCAGGAAAGTGAAAGTCCAGATACCAAACTGTTCTTTCAGACATTTGAATAGCATAAGCTTTGTGTCTGGCTCTGGGAACTGTTCAGCACTGCAGATATTCTGTGTTTCTGCTGTAGAGGGAGCCTTTCTACTAGCCTGTGATCAGTCCTCTGGACAGGGAGAACCTGAAAGGCCTAACTTGTAGTCAGAGAGACATCCTGCTACTTCTGAGAACATCTGATATAAGGGCCCTTGAATTTGAGTGGTCACCAGTGTGGCCCATGTTCTTTCATGACTGAGAACTGAGGTCTGAAGCTCGTAGCACCAAAGCTTCCAACAGAAGGGCATTCACCAGAGTCTTTCTGCCTGTCCTTAAGGTCTGAAAACAACAGGTTTGGTCAGGCAGTAAAAGCCCATCTGCAAGAGTTCTCCTAGGCTGTTTTTAATGCTGGCTGGTAAAAATAAAGTGAGCTAATCTCTGCCTAATATCTTGGCAATCTTATCTAAATGTTCTGGGCCGATTAGGACCAGGAGTTCAGGGTACTCTGTGAACCCCGGATGTGTTCAAGCATCTCCTACATGGTAATGCAGTGGAAAGAAGAGCAGTGCATTTAAAGAATTAGTTCTCTGTCACAGAGTAATGATGTGGATCTTTGACAGGATTTGCCCTAGTGCCCCATTACCATTGAGCAGCATGCTTAGTGGTCTTGCCTGTACAGACATGGTATGTCTAGCGTGGCCCCCCTGTAAGCACTGCTGGTATGAAAAGTTGTAGTTTTGCCTGCTCTGGAGTGAGCACACACACCAAGAGTAGTATGCACAGGCACTTTCACATACATTAAAGCTGGATTCTTTCTGAATAGACTTCAAAAATACTCATTTGATTTATACATAAGGGCAAACATATTTTCAATGTCAGTTTAATATGTAAGCTGACATTTTGGCTCTGTCTGCCAGTTCATTATTGAAATGTCTTGAGTGGGTGGGCAGCTTTATTAGCCTGGTTTACATATGTACATAGGGAAATGTGCATATTTTTGATCAAAGACGTAATGCTTTCGAATATTGACATTCGAGATGTGTCACTGCATCAGTAGTTCTACATATCATGAACAATTTACCTGAATATTGGAGTTCATGATGGCTCACTGGCATTAGCTTGAGTGGTGACAGTGCTTACTTGATCAACCGTGATACTAGGTTTTTTCTTGCAGAGTCTTTGGGGCTTCCATTTTACTGCAATGTGTGGCACAGTTCAGATAGTAACATTCCTACAGGATAGTTCTTCAGCAGTATGAGTGCTTTTGACCTGACCCACCTCTCTTTATATGTTCACACAGGCTATGTTCTGCTTTGTGCAACCCTCTGTCCTGTTCCCCAGCACCAGAATCTGTCTGCAGCATTGCATCTCTGAGTTGCACTGGAGGGAAACCTCCTCTGAGCCTGGTTGGCTTCAAGTCACCTTTCCCCTTCCTCACTGCCCTCCTATTTCTCATCAACAGCATCACTCACATTCACAAAGGCCTGACCAGCAAGGTGAGAATAAACTTTTTCACTGTAAGTTCACGTGAACAGTGGTATACTTGTGAGGAAGGTTAGTGTTTGTATCTGCCCAGGCTTAAGAATGATGTTAGTGGGACTATTAAAAAGGAATTGTGTATTTTTATTTTAAAAATATTGAAGTACTATGAGAGAAATACCCCTGTTTTCAGAACGGGTGGGACAAAGACGTGAAAGATATCTTCTGTCTTTGAATTCCAATATCTAGTTGACACTGCAAAGCTGGAATTACAGAGCAGTTGATAAGTGATGATGATGCTTAAAGGAGGGATTTATAAAGAATGTTGAGAAGGGTTAAATAACTGTTGTTTGCCAAAGCAAAATAAATAACTGAGCGTCAGAGGACAAAAGGGATGGTTGAAGCACATGTAACAAAGAAAAATGGGATAAAATTGAACACGAGAACGAGTGCTACAGTGGCTGAAGAGGTTTCTTCCCACTTCTGGTTGTCCTGAATTTTTAGAATGAGAGTGTCATAGAAGACTGCAAACTGAGAAGGAAATGGCAGAGCCCTAGAGAGATTAAGTACCTAGCATAAGCTTTCTCAAAGCCTTCCTCTGTCACCTTATGTTGAATTAGCTGACCAGTTACTAATAGGAATATCTGGCTAGATGAGAGAAAAGTATCTTAAGGTACTGGTCAGACTTCTGCCTCACAAAGCACTATGAAAAATGTAGGTAGTGACTGTTAAGGTTACCTACAGTGGGGATGGTCATGATGGATGCAGGTGAGCACTGAGGCAGAAAAGCAGATATTTATCAGGCTATTTTTAAATATCCCTTTTGGAGTAACCAACAAGAATTCTCATCTGAGAAGGTAGGGCTAGGCCTTGGAGAGGGCTTTGTTTTACTTTCCTCCAAATTCAAACTGTCTTAGTAGTATTTGTCTCCACTTCTGATTCCTTTATAGTACAGCTCTGTGCTGGGCTTCAGAGGCTTGAAGGATTATCTGCATCAAAGCTGGCAGACTGGACCTCCCTCTGTAACTCCCTCATCTGCGTGGATCCTGCGCCATGAATATCATCTGCAGTACTTTGTGTTAGCGTTGGCTCAGAAAATGGTATCGTTGTTAGTCCTTTCATTTCTTTCACCTCAGCAATTGACTTCACCCTGACCTCTTCGGCTCTGTGTGTCAGACTGGTCTTTGCATCCATGTTGTTTCTTATACCTGACTTAGGTCTGGTGACCCTTCAACTGTCTTCTATGCCTCATTAGAAAATAATATTTTTACAGTTACTAATGTGGGAATTTAGGTCCAAAATACTTTGGATGGCAGAATTACAGTTCTTGGGCTAATGTGAGAACGAAGTTTTCAAGTGTGCTGCTAAAGCAGATGTCTGACTATCTAAGACAATCAGGGGAAGCAGAAAGATCTTGGTGAGAATGGTGAAAGTTCTTGCAGTCAGCCTCAGTCTTGCACTTTACCGCGATATCTGTGCCTCGGTTGACCCTTCTGTCCTTGTTGATTGCGTTCTTGACAAATGATATAGTGCTTTTATCTGTTGTTTTATTTCTTGTACAGGCAGGCACTTGTCCGGATTACACCCAGCATGCCTCACTCCATCACTGTGTTGCCATGGCATTGCTAAGCCGTCTGTTGCCAGGGAGTGAGCATGTGGCTTATGAGGTCCTACTGGATCTTGCCTTTAATCCAGAGTTTCTTCTGTAAGCTTTGCATTTTTTCTTTCTGTAGTCTGGTACATGGGTGTAAAAAGCACATGTTGGCACTGCAATTTTGTCATAATTTTTGGCCTTTAATAGGCCTTGTGTTAAAATTTTAGTTACTCATTGTCGTATTCTCCAGTCATGGAGCTTTCTAATCAGACCCAGCAGCATGGTTGCAGATTTCTCTCCAATGTACAAATGTTGAGAAACACGACCAGTTTCTTTCGATCTCCTCTGTGGCAAGAGTCCTGTGATTCCTGGTAGAACTGATTCTCACTAAGGCCCAGCGTGTGCTGTCCTGAGAGCAGTGAGTCTAGAAAATACATGGTAATTTGACATAGCCTGAAAAGCTTATTAAATCTTCCTCAAACACTTATTATACAAGTTCTTACACAAATTTTTGTTGTTTGATACCTGTGATGTCTTCTGCCTTGCACTGGAACAAATTATGAGCATCTCAAATATGAAGCCTCCCATGTCTAGCCAAGAGAATGGTGGCAGTTTATCTTGTTCATCACAATCTCTTTGAAATCTGCAATGGTGCATCCCTATAGGAGGTTGGACCAAGGTGCTGCAAAGGAGATACTAAGGAAAGTTTGTGGGTGGGTTTGTTTGTTTGGGTGGTGGGGTATTTTTTTGTTTCTTTGGTTTGTTTTTTTTGTCTTACAAATACCTGCTGTAGAGCTACCATTTTGTGAGAATTTGACAAGTAATCTGAGACCATGGTCAGTCTCTGGTCTGAGATCATGGCACATACATTTGACAAACACATGCCCTCCAGTTTCTAACTACCAGTCTTTACGGTTCCCTTGACCTTGCTACTGCCAGCTGCACAGCTACTATTTCGAGAATTGTCTTACTGATTCATGTAGGCCTTATATCCTATGCAGTATTTCATCTCAACACCCCAACAGCTGTGTTGGTAAGTGATTGCCTCTCTGGATAAGGGGTTGCAGCCTCCACACCAAACTACTGACGTTGTGTGGAGCTTTTTCATGTCGAGGCCTTAGTGTTGCTAACTCAAAATTTAGTTCTGTGAATTCCCTGTAAATAAGCTGATGCTTTACAGGCACTTAGTAGTATCATAGCTGAATTCTGGAGAAAGCATTGTGAGTGTTGTGTGTATACTGCTCTCCCTGATCCAGAAGGATTGTGGAGGTAAATTTCTGTGGTGATTAGCTTGTTTGGTGGTTTTTGTTTGGTTCTTTTGTTTTATTTCTTCAACTGATGTTTGTCTTTATTTTTCAGTGAAGGGAAAGCTGGAGGGCCAGAAGCAGCTGACTTCTCTGATATCCTGCATCTGGGTAGCAGTGCCAAACTAGCACAGCCTGGCTCTGTGGCAGCATTTTTTTCAAAAGCTACTCGAGGTGCCCTGCTGAAAGAATCATACCAGAATCTGCCTTCCATCCGCTCCTGCTACCTTTCTCATTTTGTCCACTTGCAGCCTACCCTTATGCGTTCCCAAGCATCCTACCAAGGACGGACTTATCTCATCCAGTCAATGCTGCTTCCTGAGGTCAAAGGGCCCATCCTACCTTCAGACTGGCCATTCTTTCCACTTATCAGCCTGTACAACAAAGTGACTAATGCAGAGACACAAGGCACTGTCCTGAACTCTCTCCCACTTGATCTTGTCAACACTGTGACCTGGAACCTGCAGTGGGTCTTGTTGTTGGAGACCTGGCGGTCTAGAACCCTTCAGAGCATCCCTACTGCTGCCAAACTTGCACGGCTTATGTGTGTGTTCCTCACAGGTGGCGATCTCTTTCTAGAACCAGCGATCCACCGTTACACAGCTGCCCTTCTCTCTGTATATTGCCAACCCAAGGCACTGGACTCCCTGAACTTGGATGCTCCTCTCCCTGGTTTGGCGTCCTTCCATGATCTCTATATAAGCCTCCTGGAGCAGTTTGAAGGTGTCTCCTTTGGAGATCCACTTTTTGGAATCTTTGTCCTTCTGCCTTTACAGAAGCGTTTTAGCATTCATCTGCGTCTCTCTGTTTTTGGGGAGCACACAAGTATCCTGCGGTCCCTGGGAGTGCCACTCCAGCAGGTAATCCTGGCTTACGGTAGTTGCCTGTCACTGCATATTTCTGGATTACTGGGCTCTTGCCTGTGTGTCTTCAACCTTGATTTGGGCATTCTGCCAGCACTTCCCCTTCTTCCTCATCCCTCTTTATCCATTAATATAATCATATTTTCTTGGGTTAGAAGCTTCTCTTTGTCCCTGAAGAAAGTCCAATGCATAGAATGTAAAATAGAATAGGAATGGAGAGCAGAGCAATCTTTAGATTTAGAGCTGTGACAGCAGCGTATGTGGTTATTTTGATGTTGCTATTTCTCTTTTTTTTTAAATAAAGCTTGATTGATTGTAAGTCTGAAAAACAGAGTCCAGCCCCTGTAGGAGCAGGCCTTTGTCACATAATCATTTTCAGAAACCTGTTCAACTTTGTTTTGAGAGCAGATAATGTGCATGTGTGGAGGGCAGGAGCTGTGAAATCATTCAGTCTTCAGTGGAAACTGTCCTGCATCCTGCTTGGTCTAATGATTGAGAACTTCCTTCTAATTTATAGCCTGTGTGGATGAAGGGCTAGTCTGTGCCCTGTGTTCTTTTGCCAGGTCTTGTCTTATCTTGGTGAGAACCTTGTCCTTGCCCAATGCATGGATGAAGAGGTTTTCCCTCTCAACCATGTTTCCACATTCAATTATGCTGGAGTTGTGCTTTGCTGGGTATCTTGTTGAGAAAATTTGTTCTGTCAAGTGCAGGACTGCATTTCTTTTGAAAGAGCAGAGCACAAGAGATGGAATTTAGCTGGCTTTTAAGTTCTGTCGGTTGACAGAAAATACCTGATCTAGCCAAAATGTTTGCTAATAGAAAGATAACCTTTCAAAATTTGTTTTCCAAACAACTGTTTACCTGAGATCAGTGCTTTCCATTGTGTAGTTGCAGCACTGCTGTTGTAGTAGCCATGTGGCCAGTTTTTCTATATCATTATGTCCAGATGAGTCTTTGCTTCTTAAGCTAGGTAAACCATATTCTAGCCTGCTTCTTATGGTAAGCTCTCTGTTCTCTTGATGTTCCCAGGAGACCTTCCCTGTCTCTATTCCAGTTCCACAAATGTATGCAGGAACAGAACTGAACACCACATTCCAGATGAAAGCCTTGATTCTACGTCGCGTGCTTTACCTTGTCTTGATCCCTCAACACCAGATCCCTCAGTACCATCAGAACTGTGACATGCTGCAATAGAGAACATTTCAAAGCAGATTGTTCATGTGCTTAGAAATTTTTTAAATGCCAAATGCTTTGAACAATGTTTTCATTGTTGTGTTGCTTGACAACAAATTATGTGTTGGAAAACTTGAGCAAGATCACTTGAGGTGCTGTTGTTTGGTTGGGTTTTTTTCCCTTTTTGTCTTTGAGTTAAAAATACCTTAGTGGGCAGTAGGAATACCCTAGTGGGCAGATTGTTTCTTTAATTGAGTAAAATCAATTATTGTCTTTTTTTGTGCAGTGAAGATGTACCAAAGTAAAAAATGTGATTTTAGCGTTGGAGAACTTATCCCAAAATTGAGAAGAATAAAAATTGGACTTCTGGAGAGGGGACAAGCAAACAAAACCAAGTTGCTACTAAAAGCTTTTCTAACCTATTTTTCAAAGCTAGACAGTGAAGTTGGAAAATGTTGGAAAATTCACTTAATGCTGTTGTTAACTCTGGCACATATATCAGCTTTCCTTTTCTGGCTAAATGCATAGGTCAGTGTGGGGCTCTCTAGTACATTAGTGGGATGCAGTGCTGTTGAAAGCACTCTATCTCCTCATTTCGAAACCTTCTTACCTGTGCCAAAAAGCAACTGCAGTGATTTAACCAGTAAAATATCTCTCCATAAATCTGAAGAGATCTTGAGGATGCTTTGTCAAAGGCATGTCATATTAACCAGTGTGGGCAGTAACAGCTCTGCTCCAAATGGGGGTCGTGCCACTGAGGTACATTGTGTTATACGGGAGTGCACACACAAACAGCTGGGGAAGGGCACCCTCAAGTCGTGAACTTTCCCTCGCTACCTAGACCCTGACAAAAATTGTAATGTTGCCTCTGTGTGGGCTTTTTTGCAGTTTCCTGTTCCTCTCGAGCGATACACTTCCCCTCCTGAGGACAACCTGAACCTCCTGCGACTCTACTTCCGAACACTCGTCACTGGTGCACTGCGCCCCACCTGGTGCCCTGTTCTTTATGTGGTGGCTGTGGCTCATGTAAACAGTTTTATTTTCTCTCAAGACAGCACAACACAGGTAGGTAATGGATAGCAGAGCCTCAGGGCTGGAAGCTTTGGGTTTTGCATCTGCTCTTGTGTGGCTTGTGGGGAATCACTGAATCTGGGCTTGAAAACAAAGATTGTAAGCAAATGTTTTGAAGACTGTTCAGCTGTTTGAGAATCCACATGAGACGAAGACAGCAGTTTTTTTCATTATACCCTGAAGCACTTGCATTAATGGTAGCCAATCCTACATAAACCTTTGAAGTCAGCAATTATGTGGGCTATGGTAGGGTGAGGAAGAACGAAGCAGAGAGGATGAGGGAGCTGATCAGGCAGAGAGAGCTTCTAATAGATTTAGCCTCTGCCTGGATCAGTCTTAGGGTTCAGAGTACTCTTTCCTTTCACCTTCCTTGAATAACTAAGTAGAAGCCCTCCCATGGCCCTGGGGCCTCTACTGATTACTTCTGAAAACACTTTATCTGTGGTCTACAGTTTACCCAAAAGTTGAAAGTCAGCTGAGATTCAGGTTGGGGAAGGAGGAGAGAGACAGGATCCAGGTGATAGCCATCTCAAGCCCTTTCTGATGGAACAAGCTGTTCTTTGGACCATCATCAAAATGAGTAGAGCATCCTCCTAGAGTACTGTATGCCCATGGGCAAAAGTAGCATTGCGCCATATTAAGCGAAGTGTGTGTTTTATTCCCAGGAAACTGATGCTGTTCGGAAAAGCATGCTGCGGAAGTCGTGGCTGTTGGTGGATGAGGTAGGATATGTGAGGTTCAGTCTGTACCACTGGGACTTAAGTTTTTCAGACACAGTGCTCTTACAGATTTGCCTTTGGCTTTTGAAATTTGTGTTTAATTATCTTGCTAATTTGAGAATGAGAGGAGATTTTTGACCTGCAGTGGCTATAAATACTGTTACCCAGTTCTTGTTGAACTCAAAGCACTGAGCCCATTGGAACGTAGATGAATCTCCTGTCCTGTATTTCCATGTCTCTTGCCCAAGCAGCATATCTGGATAATGAGAGGTGCTAGAGGGATGATTCTAGCACAACTGTGAATAGGTGGCCAGCAGTGATCTCCCTTAACTCTTAATTGGATGCTTCTGCCAAAAAGAACAAGACAGATGTAAAGTTTCTCTTTTTCTCGGGGAGCTTGCTGGAGTGTGGCAGAACTGGGTCATTTGGCCTTCTGCATTCAAGTGTCCAGGGTAAATTCTTACATTCCACTGAAAACCCCATTTGGGCTTCTGGCAAGGAGTCATTGTGAGGGGTTGTTGAAGAAACAAGTGGAGTTGTGTTGAGAAGAGGAAATCTCATGCAACTAAAGTGAATATTCTTGGAAGAAACTCACCTTTTGTAGCTCTTCAATAAAAGATGGTACAATTAAATATGTTGGGCATGATGGAATTGTACTATCTGGCAAGTTGCTATGTTGTGTTGGAGACAGGGTGAGAAAGATTAGATTGTTTTCAGATGTGTAATGGCTTCTGTTTCTTTCTTCAGACCTTGAAAACGCACCTACTCTACTACAGACTGCTGAATGCAGAGAGTCCTTTGGGATTTGACCTTTATGAGCAGCTTCCTCCCATGCGACTGAAGTACCTGCAGCTGGTGACACAGAAAGAAAATAAGGAGAATGCATCAGTGCTAGTCTCATAGAAAAACACTTGTGCAATAAGAGTGCAGGGGGAAGGATGGAAGAGCTGAGTTTATGCTTCATCGATGAAACTATGCGCACTTCAGACTGTTTCAGTGTTTTATCTGGACACTTGGCATCTTCACAAAGCAAAGCACTAGTAAAATGCTCCCAGCCCTGAAGAGCAATACACATCTTCTCAAAATATGGCAATATGTGTGTGTGGCCTCTTCATGATGAATGCTGGAACATTTCCCTCCATTCTCATTCAGGTTGTTCTGCTTCTCCCTGGAGAAGGTGAGAATGTGTCTGAGGGGCACCAGTCTGTTGAATAAACTGAAAGAAGTGGAAAAGCTATTTCTTTCAGCCAGGCTGGAGGTTGTGGGTTCTCAAGATGATGTCTGTCTTTTCCAGATCTTTCCCTTGATATTTTACTTTTTTTTTGTACCCTGAGTTTTGAATGGCCCTTTCCCCACACTATCCCCTGCAAATAAAATGACAATACAGCAGGGAAGAAGCTGATGCTGAGGGTTTTGAGGTTTTTTTAATATATATACAAGCAGTTTCTCCAGTACAGTGTTCTGTGCACACCATCAGTCCTGCAGATGTGTTTGTCAGACCTCTAAGAAATAATGGTTCCTAGTGCAGTGGTATAAACACTGGATATCCTCCCTTGGCTTTCTTTTCTCCCTTAATTTGGTTACATGTATTACAAGATCAAAAATAATTTCTGTGCAGGGCAGGATGCTTGACAGGAACCACTTCTCATTAGAGAAAAAATAAAGTATCTGCTTGTTTAACTAGAATATGCTTTGGTAGCCTTCTGAGAAGGGAATGCAATTTATATTTTAAAGTGGAGTTCCTAAGCTTAAACCTAATTTTAAAAATTCCTAATTTGATCCTACTTCTACATCCAAATTCTGTATTACAGCCTCGGATGCAAGGGCTACAAATAGAGTGCCCTTAGAGGCTCATCACGAGTGGCGGGTCAAGTCTGGGATTTACCCTAGGTGCAATCTCACTGGATGTTTCGTCTATATCCAGTTATTTTTGCAGAACTATGGTCAGTCTGGCAGGCTTTTGTTTCGAGAACTTTTATGAACAAAACTTCTTAAAGTTATTTATTTTGTTCATATTAATAAATTCCTCTGGAAGGTGAGGGTGAGGCCTAACCTAAAGATCTAAGCTTCTCTCTTTACCTATTAAACAGGCCAAGCTAGGCTCCCTCCAAAGAAGCCATGCCTATACTAACCTTGCTCCAGTGAATGTCCTGACAAGAGTGTGAAACACTGTTCATAGCCCAGCTTGTAATTGTTCCAGACAAGAAACAAATTCCAGCTACCAACTTTATGGCTGTGATGTTATCTTTGCATTGGCAGTTGTCTAAGTGTACCAGTCCCCCTTAGGTGGCCAGAAAATACATAATTCCATCTTTTTCCTTCTTATTTCAGATATAACATGGTTTCATTTTAATTTTTTTTCCCCTTCTATTGTAACTTTTGATTTTAATTATTCTAAAAGTACTTGATGTGATTAAAAGATAATCAAAGGCATTCAAGTTTCTATTCTGTCTAAATGGTGAGATCCCAGCAGTTGTCTTTTCAAGAGCAAAGGATGGTAAAATTTAAGGACTCCTAGCTGCCCATTTCAGAACAGCCTTCATCAAGGACGTGCCCTTTTGCTTTTCAGACCTCCAGTTATAAAAACTTTTCCAGTGCTTTGTGTGATGGTGAATTTTGTAATGTGTACAGGGTGTAAATAAATATTTTGATAGCTTTGCAGGGGTTTTTTTTGAACTACGAGAATACTCTCCTTTATTTAAATCTTTCTTGTGTTTGGATAGTTCTGTTTGCAATTTATCATTATCATGGGAGTGCTACTGCTATGAGGAAACACACTGAGCTTTGGAGCTCTGTAAGAGAGCTCTTGAAGCCAAAGGCATCATCCTACTTGTGTGGTGGGTCAGTAAACAGGGTACCCAATGCTGTGTGTACTTGAAGCTGGTATTATGTGACTTGTCATATGCCACAGATGGGAATACAGTAGAAAACTGTCCACAGATGGTATTTGTAGGTGATGAGAGAGGAGGTAGGCTTCATTCATTTTGTGAACTCTGGGAAGGAAAGGATCAGCCTTTTTGCCCGATTGTCAAAAACCCTTCTTGTTCCCAAATGTTCTTCAAGCCATTCGTGTATGCCCAGAAAACACATCTTTTGACATGAAATTCTGATGCAAGCATCAGAAGTGGAGGGAAGGGAAGGATCCCAAACTCATTCTGCAGGCCACACTTGTGTGCAGAACATTCTAAGAATTCTACAAGTGAGCCATAAGCTTTCAAAACTTCGGCTGTCACTTGAGATAGTACAGCAATCCCAAACCTGACGTTTTTAAGGCTCTGGGCCGCCTTGTATTGGGTTTCTCTGCACAACACTAGAGGGCGTTGCTTTATCTACTTTAAATGGAAGCTGTCTCGGCTTCAGTACAATTGGGACTTAAGAAAACCAAACCCCAACCAACCCTTAAACCTGGTTTGAATTTTCTGCTTTTTTTTTAATTTTTGCACATACTTTTGGAGAAAGTGTGGAGAATGAAATAATTTGTCATTACTTGCTAAGAATCACTCAGTACTTTGCCAGCAGCAGCATTTTGGAAATATCCTGGTAAAGTGAATGGAAGCTTAAAAATGAATGCAATTTAAGAGAAATGCAGTTTTGGGACCGGTTCTTTTTAACATATTTGTTGGTGACATGGATGGTGGAATTGGGTGCACACTCAGCAAGATTGCTGACAAAACCAAGCTATGTGGTGTGGTCAACACGCAGGAGGGAAGGGATGCCATCCAGAGGGACCTTGACAGCCTTGAGAGGTGGGCCTGTGCAAAACCTCATGAAGTTCAGCAAGGCCAGGTTCAAGGTCCTGCACCTGGGTCAGGGCAATCCCGAGCACAAGTACAGGCTGGGTGGAGAATGAATTGAGAACAGCCTGGAGGAGAAGGACTTGGTGTTGGCTGATTGAAAGCTCAACATGAGCTGGCAGTGTGTGCTTGCAGCCTGGAAACCCAATTGTATCCTGGGCTGCATCAAAAGAAGTGTGACCAGCAGGTTCAGGGAGGTGATCCTCCTCCTCTACTCCACTCTGGTGAGATCCCACTTGGAGTACTGTGTTCGGTTCTGGAGTCCCCAACATCATAAGGACGTGGAGCTGTTGGAGAGAGTCCAGAGGAGGCCACGAAGATGATCAGAGGACTGGAGCACCTCTCCTATGAAGACAGGCTGAGAGAGTTGGGGTTCAGCCTGGAGAAGAGAAGGCTCTGGGGAGACCTCATAGCAGCGTTCCGGTATCTGAAGGGGCTCCAGGAAAGCTGGAGAGGGACTTTTTATAAGGGCACGGAGTGATAGGACAAGGGGGAATGGTTTCAAACTGAAAGATGGTAGATTTAGATTGGATATTAAGAAGAAATTCTTTCCTGTGAGGGTGGTGAGACATGGGAACAGGTTGCCCAGAGGAGCTGTGGCTGCCCCCTCATTGGCAGTGTTCAAGGCCAGGTTTGGTGGGGCCCTGACCAACCTGGTCTAGTGGGAGGTGTCCCTGCCCATGGCAGGGGGGTTGGAACAAGATGGTTTTTGAAGTCCCTTGCAACCCAAATAATTCTATGATTCTGTGATTCTGTGAAACAGGGCCAAAGTGTGCAAGTTCTGTTATTCCAGTTTAATCCTGATCAGAATAAGTGAGGAAATGAAGAAAATGAAAACTCCAGAAAATTGATGTGACTTCTTAACTCCTTATGAAAACCTTAAGATTTTTTTTTTTGAGAAGAAAATAATTCTACTGAAGTAAGACCCACAAATAGATTCCTGTGGTTGAAGGGGTTCTAACTTAGAACAACATACGTTGTCTGACAACTCTGATCAGCAGAGAAAAAATCCAACAACCACCAAATAAAAAAATCTCCACAGATGCTATTTTTTAATTCTTAGAAAGAAAAAAAAAAAGACATCTTCTGATCCATAGTAGCTTAAAAACGCTTGGTTTAGTGTTATCCCGTGTAGGAACACTGGGAATCTGTACTGGGACAAATTCAACAGGGTCTGTGCTGGAAGACAGCAACAATGTCGTTTTAAAAACAAGTGGTTGATTAGACTGGAAATGAGTTGAAAATAATCCTGCTGGTATTGCTGTTGAGTTGGCAGGTAAGCTAGTGGGGCTGTCACAGTTTTGCACCCCATAACCTTAATGGCAGTAGTTGTCTGAATTCTACTGAATCCTTTGTGTTTTGAAAGGGAAGAGAGTTGCTTCCCATCAGCTTGGAAGCATGTCCTTTTCTGCCTAGAAGAAATAGAGCTGATTTGTGACCCTTAACTTGAGTGGTTTGAATTCCTTGGGTTTAGGACCCCTATGTGGTGACTTGACTCACTTTGCAGAGAAGGGGCAGTTCCCGAGGAAGATGTAAGCAACTCAGTAGCTGGCTGTAGTACACACTGGGGTAGGAAAAAACCTGGCAGAAGAAAGTAAAGAGCTAGGCAAGGAAAAAATCAAAATAGGACTGAAGCTCCACTGTATGGGAACTGTTTAAAGTACACATGAAGCGGCATGTGATTAAAGCACTTGCATTCCACTGTATTTATTTACTACAGTTTGACAGTAGAATTTAATAATCCATTTCTAGACTAATGCATTCTGTCTGGCTAGTTAATACCAAGCAAACCCTAAACACCTTTTGCTGATGAAGTAATGGACAGATAGAACACGCCATAAGATGTGGGTGTATAAATATGCTATGGGTCAGATAAACTCATTTTTTTTGGTGTCAGACAAAGTCGAGCAGAAAGGCATGTTCGTCATTGCTTTTGCTCATTCCTAGTTCTGCAAAGTTCTTGGAAATCTTTTGTCAAGGAAGTGGTGCTGCCTCCAGCTAATAAAATTTGGTGGCAAGACATGTTTTCTTTCCTCTGACAGAAGCTCATATAAGCTGTCCATTCACGAACCCTTCCAATGCCCTTCCAATATACCTTGCAAAAACCCCAAATCTTTGTGATAATTTACTGGCCTTTGTCCTAGGTCTTTAAAAAGTGGTTTGTTCCCTCCCTCCCACCCCCCACCCCGGTGCCCTTTGAATGGGGAATACAAATGAAGAAGAAAGCCATGGTCTCAGAACTGCTGTTTTGTCTGATGAGCAATGTTTGCACACATAGGTGAAATGGCCAACATTGTGCTCCCTTCCCTCCCTTTTTTAATGGTAGTCTTGAGTCTCAAAACAGCTGTTGCAAAAATGCATGTGGGTTTCTGGCCAGCCCCAGCCAAAATAAGAAGAGAAGAGCCCAAATTCAACCTGACTGAAGTTGCACAGTGTGAAAGGACCAGACACTACACCAGCGGTGTTGCTGTGAGCCTCCAGCAAACCCTGACCTTGAGCAATAGCTGTGTGCAGGTTACTAATGAACAGAGGGTGTTTTAGACAGAGCAACACCTGGTCCCTCTTTGGGTCCAGTTCTTTATTTTCTGCTGGGGCATGGCTAGCAGATACTGGGCAGACACCCGTGGCTCCAGAGAACAGAGCAATATCCTTTATCCTGCACCAGGGCAACATCTTTGCAGGGCTCTGTTGTCTGTTGAGCAACCAGCTCTAAAAGTCCTGTCAGGGTGATGGATGTTTCCAGAAAGCACTGTGTGTGGAAATCGTAACAAAGTCTAAGGTATATGAGGAAGGCCAGGGGCATCTACCCTCTGTGTCCCCCTGCCTCAATCTAACATGGATGACAAACCAGATGCTCATGAAGCAGCAGCTTCTCCCAGTCACAGCAAAAAGGAGGCTTGTGTGGCCTTGAAGTGCTACTGTGTCAAAGCATAGCCATGTGTGACAGGAGCGAATGCCAATGTCTGAGGTTGGTTTGTTAGTTGCTTGTTAGGCTGGAGAGAAGTTTTCTGGAGCAGTCTGGGTGCCGTGAGCTGGCTCTGAGGGGCAGCAGCTGTGGGGCCAGGCAGGTAATGGGGGATAACTGGGCCCAGCCTCAGGCAGGGAGGGGCAGCACCAGCCCTTACAGAGTTTGTGGCAGGGCAGTAGCAGCACCATCAGAAGGAAAATACTGCATTTCATCTATTTTATCCACTTTTCTGGAAGGCCAGGTGGCTGGCAGGAGCTGTTGAGGCCACAGACCACATTGACAGAATTAAAACACATGCTCCATGTGCTGAGGCCAGGGCTGGTTGCATCAAGGCTTTTGCCCAGCTGGGGTAATTGCTGTGTTCTTGGGGCCACGCTGATGGCTGCCTCACGCTTTCCCCATGGAAGGAGGGAGGGTTGCCTGAGCCACCAGCCTGGTGCTCATCCTGTCCTCAGTGAGGCCTTGCTTTGGGGTGGTTTGTGGGCCCTGTGTGCACTGAGGGTGCTCTGGCGGGCCCTGGGCTTTTCCAGCAGCTTGGTGTGGAGGCAGAAGCCCAATCTTGGTGATAGCTGAGGAGATGGAGGAGTGGGAAAGCAGTTACTGGAGGTCCCACCACAGCGCAACCTCGCTCCCCGAGTGAAGTGACTGGTCTGAGGCTTCGGGAAGGATTGAGTGAGCTGGTAAGCATAGAGCGTGGCTCAGCTTTCAGGATTGAGTGAGCTGGTAAGCACGAAGGGTGGCTCAGCTTTCAGATGCCTTTGTTTCTGGGTCTCTCACGTTGAGGTGAGGTTTGTGGTTCCCCCCTGTCTCTGCAGTGTTCCTCTTGTGTTTTCTTCTGTGTCCCCATTGTCCTTCACTAGACTGTCCCCTTCCATCTCTGTTTGTCTGTCTGTTTTTAATTTTCTCTGATCGTATGAACTTCTAGTTCTTCTCTGTTGGCTTTTCTCTCTTTTGGCTGTCTGCAGAAGCAATCAGTAATTCAATAGTTAAACCAGAGAATAGAAATGCACTCGCGTCTCTTGGGGTGTCCATCTGAATGTCTGGGCAGATGTCCATAAATAACGTGTGCGACATGCCCATTTGGAAACATTACAGCAAAGAAGGTTGTAACTTTACTTTTAAGACTCGGATTGCCTGCTGTGTAGGTGGTGTAAGCACACGATGCCATTTGGGTCTGATCTGTCAGATATTTGATGACACTTTAGCAATTAATCTGTTGGATCTGTCTGCTGAAAAGAAGACTGACGCTTGTGTATTAAGTGACTTTTCTTCACCATTACTGCTTCCACCACAGTATGTTTTTGCCTCACAAAATGAATGAGCATGTCTCCAAAACAATATTCCATGATTTCCCAGTGCATGTGGGCTTTTGTTAGCCACTTTCCTCACTGTGCACATTCTGGATGGCTCTTTGATCTCTTCAGAGCAGCAGGAAGTGTGAAGAGCTCTGAATTGACTTCAGGTACGGTGTTGCCAGTAGTGAATTGCAGTTTTGGAGGGGGGTTGGTTTGTGTCGCACCACGATGATACAATGACAGACACAAGTGTGCTGTGCAACTGTGAAGATATGTTGTTAGCACCCTTCACAAAAAAGCAGTTTACTACTCCTGGCATCAATATTTCTTTCAATATAGATTATAAAAAATAAATTTAGAATTATACAAAACTTTCTGCTAAAGTATCATGCATCTCTTGTCTCTGACAGGAGTGACACATCACTCACAAAATGTTGGTTGTGCTTCCACCCAGAAGATGCTACAGATGGTGGCTCATTTTTATTCCTCTTAGTACTGTCTGTGGTAAGATTGATCAGGTTTGGATTGATGAAATTATTTGGGCAGGAGCTGCCATTGCTCTCCTTCTCTGAAAACGAGTGGGAGAAATGGGATGTAAAGTACACTTTTTAGTGTGTTTCTCTCTCTCTTTGGTACAGTTTTCTGTACACCTAAAATACTTATGGAGTAGAGTGTGGGCTTGATGACCATGATTCTTTGCAAGGAACTCTTATCAGCAAGTTTATATTTTATAGCCTTCTTTGGAGCCCGAATTTGGTGGTAGTCATGGGGCTTATCTTTTTTGTAACAGTACAATTTGCAAGTTAAAAATAGGATGCAGAACCTGGGTATTTGAATTCATCAGGGATTGAATTATTGTTGTGCATCATGAGTCAAACTGTTTTGTTCTCTGTGTGCACTGGTGCCGTGAAGGCCCAGCATTACACTGTTGGAAAAATCGGAGGTATACCCATGTACATTTTGCAGACCTCTTCTAGAATTAGTACACAATTGCCAATACTGTTTTAGGGAAAATTAATTGTTTGTCTCCTTGTATGAGTCTCTTCTGCTAAGAAGATACTCTTAAGAAACTATTATCTATTTTGCAGCCTGACTTTCCCTTTGAACCAGCAATCCTTGCTTACTGCTTTCTGTAGCTGTTTATTTCAGTCATTCCTATAGCTAGCTGCAGATCAAAGAAAGAAGCAATAAGCCTACAGCTAGCATGGAATTCTTGGCCTTTATTTAAACACAAAATGCAATTTTATAGTCATACTAAACCCTCGCCAGGAACATTTTCCAGAATGCAGTTTCTGGTATAAACTAGAGAGAACATATGATGCACCCCAGAAAGACCAATAGCCTGAGGTTAGGCTAATCTCTTGTGATGTGGGAGACCCCAGTTAGTGAGTTAGCAGCTGTATCCCAAATTTCTGATGTTTCCACCTCCCATGCTACAGTGAACTTAAATGTGACGGTGTCAAAATTGTACCCAAAATGGAATTCTTATTTTTTGGTTCATCCTTAACAGGCTATTTATGAAGAATTAATTGTTATAGGAAAAATGTGCTTACAGAATGATAAGTGTAGTTTGTGGCTTAGTTTAGGCTTCTTTTTTGGTAACTGCATATTGTTCAGCAAATTTGCCAAATCAGTAACTGGAAAATGTTCCCACAGTCTTCTTACTGCACACTCTAAGCTAAAATTCACTGGTGCTTTTTTGGCTTGTAAGCTTTGTTCCGAATATGAGAGGAACAGGAAAGAGTGAGCATGAGAGTCCTACTGAGGTTGTGCTCACTTGACTTCAGCACACAATGTTTTACCAGGAAGTTGCATGCATTAAAAAAACTGTCTTGTGCTCTTATTCTTCAGGGTCATCCATGAGAAACAACTTGTTCTGGGGTCCTTTTTCATAAGTTGTATTTGGCTTTTGGTTAGGTAGTGAGACTGTTGAGGTAAATGGATAGTGAAGGCCAGGAAAATGGTAACCAAGTAGGCTTTCCTGGTGAAGAGAACTTGGATGTTCTGTTTTGGGAAGATGCAGTGAGAACATCTCGGAAATCTGCAGGATAGCCTTGTTTTTTTCCCCAGGAAATCTATTGTTATATTTTAATGGGAATGGAATCATGGCCTCTGTTTAGTATTGCCAAAGGATCGTGATAAGTAAGTGATATAAGTAATCATCTGTCGTGGGCCAGACAGTTGCTCTGTCACCTGACCCCAGCCGGGAGGGCGAATCAGGAAAGGAAAGGAGACCCATGGGTTGGAATGGAAACAGATTTAATAGAATAATAATAATGAACTAATATTGCCCCCAATGCCAATACAAGATACAAAGTTATACTCAGCTTCAGAGAGCAGCCCTGAGCTGAGTGCCTCTAGCAGTGGGGGCTGAGTGCCAGCACT
>VZRW01012576.1:0-18819 GCA_013398125.1 Aegotheles bennettii | reverse complement strand
TTGACTACAACTCTCTGACTTCTTCCCTTTAACCAGTTCTTGATCCACCTCACTACCTGATCCCCAAACCCATACTTTATCAGCTTATCTACGAGGATGCTGTGGGAGACAGTGTCAAATGCTTTGCTGAAATCGAGATAAACCACATCCACCGCTCTACCATCATCTATCCACCTAGTTATTTCCTCATAGAAGGCTATAAGGTTGGTCAAACATGACTTACCCTTGGTAAAGCCATGTTGACTGCTCTTAATGACCCCCTCATCCTTGATGTGCCTAGAGATAGTGCCAAGAACAAGTTGTTCCATCACCTTTCCAGGGATGGAAGTGAGGCTGACCGGTCTATAGTTACCCGGGTCCTCCTTCTTGCCCTTCTTGTAGACTGGAGTGACATTTGCTTTCCTCCAGTCCTTAGGCACCTCTCCTGTTGCCCATGACTTACCAAAGATGAACTTACCAAAGATCGCGTGGCACTGTGAATTCTTTCTGGTCTAAAGTGCGCAGTTAATGCTAATTTGCCTGAATGGGTCCTGGAGGCAATCCATGGACTTCGGAGAGTGTTCTTGTAAGCAACATCACTTCATCTCTTCTAAGAATCATAGACATGTTTGTTTTTATAACAAGTTATTTTCTCTCTCTACGAAGGGCAATGCTTTCCTTCCTTTCAAATGTCCCTGAGCTATAGGTTGATTTTTGGCAATCTGTTTTCCAGAGGTGATCATAGAGCACTTGGCCTCTCTCAGGTTTCTCTGCCTGCTGTAGCCTCCTCTGTGGAGTGCCAGGATGAAGGATAGCATCTTTGTGCCTCTCTGTCAGTCTGTTTCCCCTAATTGTTGCAGTTGTTTCTGTTTGATGGAATAATTGCAAACTCACTATGCCTCAGGGAGGGGCAAGAAGAAATCAATCTTCCATGTCATTAAAGTGCAGACAAAAAACCCTAAAAC
The DNA here is from genome assembly GCA_013398125.1 of Aegotheles bennettii. Taxonomy (NCBI): domain Eukaryota; kingdom Metazoa; phylum Chordata; class Aves; order Caprimulgiformes; family Aegothelidae; genus Aegotheles; species Aegotheles bennettii. The sequence goes on along the minus strand of VZRW01012576.1, from coordinate 17,875 downwards.
GGATTCCCTTGAGGGTATCCATGGCTTTTAATGTCCTTTACATGTAGCTTGATTTTTGCTAATGAACAAGCTGTTTGTTTAGGGCTCTTAAATGAAGCTTTAACTTCAAGGGTTGCTGCTGAAAGAAGGGATGGAGAAAGAAAAGGGGTGGAAGAAGAATGTGTAATGCCATGAGGATGCTCACATGAATTGTGATTTTTTAATTTATTTTTTTTTTTAAGCTAAAGGAGCTGCTCTACTTTGTGATCCTCAAGCAGCTCCTCTGTCGTTTGCAAGGTCAGGATTTTCTGGCTCACTTGGAGAGGACACTCTCTGACCAATGAGGCATGAAATAGCAGTTGGAGAAGGGCTTGATAAATATTGATTCAGAAATTGCCATGGCTGCTGACTCTGCGATTGGCCTGTTTACCCAGCAAATGGAAGAGGAATAGAAAGAAGTTGTCCATTTCTCAGCGATGGTGGCACATGCATTTTTCAACACTGTCCTAGATATTTAAAAGGAAAGGGGCTGAAAGCTCAGCCCAGTGTATTTTTTAGGACAGCATTAATCCATTAGAGCAGATTAGACGTTGCAATCCTCTCTCCTGCCAGGAGCCTTCCCTTCCTAGTCTCATTAAACCTCATAAGGATAGCTGCATTGTCCTGCCAGGAGGAGGAAAGTTTTTCAATGCAAGGAGGATAGGCATTTTGATACTTTGGGAAATCTCTGTACATCGTTCAGGCTAAAATGAGTACATGCTGCCTGTGCTCTAAACTGAATGAATTATGTCTCTGTTAGCCAACTATGAGCCTGAATCTGTGGTTCCCCACTGAGTAGTCTATGCTTCCTACCCTGCTGGGTCTCAGCAGTATAAAATGTGAAGCAGCAGAGTGATATCATACCACTTCAGTATTTTGCATTATGCAGTTGTGCCACTACTAACCTGCTATGAGGAATCAAAAATTCAGGTTTCTTGTATTGCCAACCAAAACCTGAATTAAAGCCAGAAATGGGATAATTAATTCAAGCTCAGTGCTGTGCTAATGCAGTTACCAGAATTTTGGGTTGTCTCAGAGTACAGGTGAAAAAATGAGTTCAACATCTGCCAGCTGTACTCAGTGAAGGCATTCCCTGGGTGAGCTGTTCCCAAATGCCACCTGAGCTTAGGAGAACCCTGGCCAGTGTCACAGCATTGTCCCTTTCCTATACACTTGAAAGGGAACCCTATGCTTATGCAGCACTTTCTATCCATACTTTTCCTATTAAAGATCAAGTGTGAGTATGTGTTGTTTTGAAAACATACACCATATGAATTCTAAGAGGCGATCACTGAGTCCGTTCTGCCACAGGAATTTTAACACCTTCTGATTCTTCAGTGGGTTCAAAACTCTGTAACATGAATGGGAGCTGTTTTGTTTCCTATTAATTTCTGTGGCTTATCAAAGTTATTTCAATTAGAGAGGTGCCTGAGGACTGTTGTCAGAATCAGGAGCCCTCTAGGTTAAGCGTGATGAATGCATGTAGTACTGTGGAGAAGCTTGAAAAGAGGCAGCTTTCATTCTGAAGTGCTCGTGGTCTAAGCAAAACAAAAGAGAAAAGGAATGGGAGAGAGGAGGTATTTGATAAATCAAGACCTAAGTTCAACTGTGTGGAATTTTTTTGTGAACATTGAATTTATTGGGAAAAATGCATTTTCTTTATAACATCGTAATTAGTCAACTTGTCTGAATTTTTAGACATGTTTTGACAAGATGTGTTGTTTGAAAGCCCTAAACTGACAAATAACCAATAGTGGTGAGATCAAGGGCTCACTCCTCAGCACTCTCCTGTCCTATAGCTTGCTTGTCCCATGAGAGCGATAATTCCCATTCGCCATCTGTTTTTGTGTGTTCTCTCAATGCTGCAGCATAGGCCCCAGGGATGAGTTCATTGATATGATCTGTGCGTAGCCTGCCCTATGACAACTCCTCTGGCCCAGAATAACCATGCACTCTTCACCAGCTGTCAGCGATACCAACTCATGTGGACCTCCTCCTGAGCCAGCCTGGCCCTGCTGTGAATGGGACCCCAGCCCTGCAGGGACAGAACTGAGGTTGACTTCCTTTCACTGCGAAGTGTTGGGATGGTTCGTGGTCCAGTGGCAGAGCTCTTTGCTTAGCCTCTCTGACTGGGCACAGAGGTGTTCCCTGCCTCTCCCATAGTGCATGCTGTCAACAAGGTGCTGCCATTCCCTGCACTCATACCTCACCTTTCACTGCCTGCAGGGAGTTAGCCCTTTCACACCCTGCTGCCATGCAGTGCGAGGCACCCCTTATGGACAGGCAGGTAGCTTCATCCCAACCCTCTGGGCAAGAAAAGGAATTGAGGAACAAAACTGTGTAAAAGCAGGTGTTGCCTGCATAGTACCATGATTCTGCTCTGCCACAGGCATCTCCTCATGTACTCCTGTCTTGGAGCAATAACCTTCACAGGTCACTGTGCAGTAATACCACCTTCTGATAACCTCCTCAGCTTGCTCGAGTAATGAGTCGCTTCTAGAGAGGGACACCATTTTATTAATATCTGACTATAAAGAAATACTGCTGTAGGTTGGGGCAGGGCTAAGAGCGGACGGGTGCAATGGTGTATGGTGAAAATGGATTCAGGAGGCTTATGGATGTGTCATTCATAAAAGCACGGGGCATACAAAATTATCACTGGAATAAAAGACACTGATACATTTTGGAAAATCCAGGCTGTTAAAACATAAATGCTGTGATGCTGCCTGGCTCCTGCCTTCTAAAAGAATGATTTGGGTTTTTTTTAATATTTCTATTTTGCATTGCCTGGAGGTCAGAACATGAAGATTTTCAAACCAAGCTAGCTGGTTTTATTTGAGCTTTCTAATTCACATCACATTTAAGCAGGCATGATTCTAGCTGGTATGTGTTGTACTCAGCTGTGTGAAAAATTCATAGAGTATTGTCCTCTAGCACCACTAGTCTGTGCATGCTGAGTTCTCATGTGGTTTGTGCTGCACTTTATATTTAATAAAACCACTTCACTGTAAAAAACAAACCAAAACTTTAATTTCTATAAAGCAGAAAGGATGTAGCTGTGTATTGCTTTTGAGATTGTCTAGTTACTTTTTTATAGTTGCACTAACATGTGTCCCACATTTGGTATTTTCTATACACCAGCCTGTTATACAGGAGACGTGTCTCATCAACAGATATTTCGGCAATCCACCCAGGTGATGTTTTATAGCTTTCTAATGTAGCTTATCAGATACTGTAATACCAAGAGACCACTTCTGATCCAGCTATTCACTGTCTGAAATTGAAAAGAGAGTTTTGTGAGCCTCCTGTTATAATCTAGGAAGAATGGTAGGAATGGATTAGTCTATTTAAGAGTTTCTGTCTGGAGGCTGTGAGACTACAGACTAAGCAGCAAAAGCTGAAGAAATGGCCTCTATGGTTTAGGTGAGTTGATAATCCCTGAAGTATAAGGAGAATGGTAGTACAAGAAATGGAGGCCCTTTCTAACCAGGGAACTGGGTGGTTCTTGTCTTCAGAGCTGGGACATAATCAGAATTGTTCTCAGAATCTATATTTTTTTCCAAGAATTCCCTGTCCTTTATGTTGAAGATCCACTGGATTTAAAATCCCCTGGCCATTGCTTTCCATTCCTCTTTTTGAAGTTGTTAGTTCATTATGAACAGGGTGATAATGTGCCGTTCACTTGACGGACTAAGATAGGAAGGTGAGGAAGTGGCCAGAAGCTGGTTTGTCTCAGTGGACCATAAGGGTTGGGATCGTACTCAAGCTTTTGACATTAGCAAAGAGTCAGTGTGGTCAATCTGAAATGATCACCTCTGAAAAAGACACGCTAGAGGAGAGTGAGTGGGTCTCTCTCCTCTCAGTTCTGCCTCAAAGACTCATCAAGGCAGTTGGTTGTTCCACATTTTGAATTGATTTTAAAACCTGGTATTGATTGCTTGGGCTTAGCCCAATTTGAAATACCAGTTTTCCCACCAGTTGCGTAGCAGAACTACTCTGGTTTATTCTCTCTGCCAGTTCTGCATCCATAGGAACTATTGCCTGAAGGGATTCAGCAACTATGCTGACTCTGAATGTATAATACACTGAGTGGATGGTTATGTTGCAATTACTGTGTTCCTTATTTGCTACTATGCATACCTGAACATTATACCTTAAGTGCACGTACATGAACAACGCTGTATGTCTATTAGGAGATTGTGCTTGGATATACTTCCCAGGAGTACAGTTATTGGGCTCTTATAAAATGCTGGTTTGAATGTATTTCAAAGCATTTTACAAAAGAAGTCAGTTTCATCATCCCTCTTTTACAGATGTTTACTAGCAAAGGTAAGAGCAGGGAAGAGACCTGCCTATGGTCACAGAGGAAACTGAGACCAGAGGCACGCCTAGATTTCCAGTTATCCACATGCAAGGCCACCAGTTGATCCAGCAGGCTTTGCTGCAATAGATGGTGTTTATATAAATCAGTCTTTTTGGGGGTCATATTCATCTGATTATCATGATCTAGATGTTATATTAAAAGGAAACTCTTACCAGTATAGCTCCAGGTTCCAGATGTTGTTCACACCAAGGATTTCACGGGGCTAACCTTTCTGAAGAAGCTCTGACAGATGCCTGTGCAGTAGTACTGTCTCCACTTTTAGAGACTAGGAAACCAAAGCAGGGAATAACAAAGTGACTTCCAGAAGTCAAGTTTGGAGGAAGTAGCAAGTCAGTGCCCTTTGCTGGGAATAGTTTCCAGGTGTAACACAGTGATGTGCTTCTTCAAGGCCTGTGTGTACACTTGCTTCCATACCCACAAGAGGACAAAAAATGGCAGATGGTGATGGAGTACACATGCTCACAGGCTGTGGTTGTGTTTCCCAATCATTAACACAAAATGAAGAGGTAATGGTGGAAGGACAATGGAAAAAAAGTCCAGCTAAATGTTGATTGCATGTTCCTATACTTTGGGACAAGGCAGAGGATGAGGTGGGGTGTGTGTGTTTGTGTTAGTACTCATCAATACCATGCAGCAGCTGGCTCAATTTGGACCTTTGATTGCCCGTAGCGCTGGAGCTGTTGAAGTGTGTGTATGCTTGCATGCAGCCTGATTAGTGCTATTATCATTGTCATTAATGGCTTTTAATGAAGAACAGACAGTTCTGTCAAGATTTTGAGCTGTGAAGTTCACTGACCTGTTTGTGTTAAGAGGAGGGAAAAGAAAACAAAAACCCCCTTGCTCCAAATTGGTGATGGTAGAGGGGAGTGGAAATGAAGATTGCCCAAACATAAGGTTTATGTTTTCCTATGCAGCTTAATCTGAAGGCATGTGCAGATGCTTATGAAAGCCCTGCTTTTTCACTAAGTAAAGTGGGATTTCCTGGCATTTATACTCATGAGGCTCTGACACATCAGTTCTCTTTGTCATTTTGAACTGGGACTTCCCTGAAGAAGAATGGAGGAAGGGAAGGGACTAATGTGATATACCCATTCCTTGGAAAGGGTCATCACCAGCAGGACACGTCAGCACTGGGCAATAAAGGAAGGAGAGAAAGGGAACATACATTTGAAAGTGTTCTCAGTAGTGTCCAAGTAACTCAAGAATCTTAAAGAATTTTAACTTTACCCTCTTATTCCATCTTCTGTTATTGAATGTACCCCATTTATATGGATCATTCAAGACTATCTGCATGGAACCTGAATCTTACCAGCCTCCTGGCCATGTTCAGAAGGTTTGCTGTCAGAATTCCAGTTAGAATTGCCAGTGTAATGAGTGCAAGTTGTGTTAGTACCTTTGTGAATGAGTTTCGTATAGGATCATGTGTCTGTCACTTCAGACTCCATACATTCTTCTGTGCGGATAGATTGGATTTTGGGCTTGAAATAGACATTGGCTCAATTGCAGCGTCCTCAAGATGAACTTGAAACCTCCCCATTTTCTTAAGAATTTAGAAGAGTTTAAAAGAGATTGCTGAAAATTATCATAAGAATAAAAAATACTGTTATCCTGGTGCTGGAGGAATACACCACATTAATAAACAGTAGTTGGAAATACATCTTCCCTCTCCTCCCTCTCCCAGTCCACCCGCTTTTTTTTTCTTTATATCTTCATTTGGAAGAAGGAAGAAATTAAACTCATTAGCACAGATCCAGTGCCATATCTAATTAGCTGCAGTATGGGGCACTTCTATAATCTTGTGTCATGAGTACAGTGATTTAAGAGGTTTAGGTTTTTTTTCTTCACGCTGCACCAGCATCTATTAAGGATTAAGTAGTGATATGCCTGATTAATTTACATTGCCTTTATCAGGCGGCAGAAACAATTATCTCTCACTGTGAGAGTTTTCAAACAAACATGGTCACGTCCATGAAGTAATCTCCTAAGGAGCCTCACTGGAGCTGCAAAAGGAGATTTAGAGCAATAACAAGCAAAAATTCTGCTGCTCTTCCCTGACTCCTCCCAGCAGTTTCACAAAGCTTCACCCACCTTCCTGCCTGGTCCCTGCCTACCAGGAAGAGGCAAGGCTTGCAGTAATTAAGACCCCTTGTTTCACCAAACGTGTAGCTGACTTGCCACAAGCCCTTAAGCATGCTGTTTTAAATGTCTGCTTGAGAGAAGTCCTCTGGTAGTAACATGCCCTTTATTGCACTCTGTCCTGTGGAAGTTTAGAGAGGAGGGTTTGGGAAGGCAAATGCAAGCAGCAAAACAAAGTGGAGAGAACGCACAGTACTCCTCCTCATATATCCCAATACAAACTAGTATTTGGGTGCCTCAGAGACACAGATATACAACCTCAGCCTATATAAATACACTACTCTCAGGTGCCTCTGAGCCATTCAAATGTATGCAATTGCTATAGGTGCTTCAGCTTTCCTATGCAAATATGCATAGGAAATGCTGCTGGTTATCTCATTAGTTCCCATACAAGGCAGCAGCTGAAGACTGAGGGTGAAGGTGAAGCATAGCAAGCTTCATTAGGCTGAGTGGAAACATTTTCACAGGAGTTTATGGAGAGTGGCAATGTTGGAAATGTCACACTGGGTCTGCAATCAGCAGAAGACTTAAAAGCTGCAAATGTCTGCCCATAGGGAAAAGGTCTGCCCCCATTCCAACTCAAGCCCATCTCAAGAAGGAATCTTTCTTTCCCTCCTTCTCCTTATTGAATAGATACTTTGTTATTTATCTATACAGCAAAGCTTTCTAAGGCTTGTTTTAGTATTTCCTGTGTTTGTCCATTAATTTTGATTTTCCTGCCCTTTGAGATGGTCAGGTGTATGCACAGGTTTTCAAGGAGTGCAACCCATATGAGAGAGCCTGCAGGAGAGCCAGGGGCGAGGAGAGCTTGGCTGGCTGCTGCAGCCAGAGGAAAGCAACATTGACTGCCAGTGGCAGGTAGGATCTTGCCAGGAGAGGCTTAGGTCCAAAGTGACTCTGCAGTGTCTATGCAGAGTGAAGAGGACAGACTGGCAAGGGACAGGGGTAGAGTGCTGAGATGTGAGGCAGTTTTGAGAAACATCTGCTTGGATGGGTTGGAAAGTTTGAGTAGATGAAAGGAAGGAGGGATCTCTAGGTGGGACAATTAAAGAGGTGAGGGCTTTCTAGGGAGGGAGCTTGGAAAGGGCGAGAGAGAGAGAGATGGGTGAAAAGGGATTTAAGGAAACAAGTTTGGGAAGAGTCAGGATGGAGGAAGCTCTTGCATGTGGTAGTGCAATGCTTGGAGAGCAAGGTGGTCCCTGAAAGGGTTTGGATGGATCAAGGCAGGTGTGTGACCACACCTTTTGTGAGAAATTGGGTAGCTCTATTCACTGGCATCAATATGTGCTTTTTTATTTCAGTCTTGGATGCTTTTTCTAGGCATTTAAATGTCCTAACATTTTTCCTTTGAGAGGCTTTCCCACCCCTGACTCACACCTGTATTTAAAAAGCATATTTTTAGTACACTGTACTAGTGGTTTTGGATTAGTGTTTGGTTTTGTTCCCAATTTGAGTATTAGAAATATGATTTTAAAGTTTAACATGACTTAGTACATCAACACCAGTTATGGTTTTAATTGGTTCCTGTCTGTCCTTTAATACTTAAGCATTTAGACAAGAGTGTGAATACATGATCTCCACAACTTGCTTTTCCAAGGATTAGTCACTTTACAGTGTTGGCAAATCACTTTTTTACAGTGTATCCTGGGGCAATGATTGTCAGTTAAGATCTAGCTAGCTTAAGCCGTTTACTATTTTAGATCTTTGATTTCTTTCAAAACCATGCCATCACTATTGTTTACCACATTTAAGGTTAAAAAGATCTTCAAATACATAATGTCCTGAATGTAATTCTGTACTCTTGTATTTTTCTGCATTTTCTGTCTTGTTTTGAAATGTACCAGAGCATTAGTTTCAGAGGAAACAATTAAGTTGTAATGTAGAATTCATGGCTTTATAGCAGTTTCCATAGCAACCAAGTATGAGAGACAAAGGCCGGGCATAAAGGTCACCCGTCAGCTTCACCCAGGGAACTTGTGCAGGTGACAATGAAGGTGATGCCGTGTGACTGTCCTCCCATCACAATTTAAGCTGTAACCAAACACATGTAATGTTTACAGAGAAATCTGAACCCAGAACCAGTTAGACTGGCTTTGTGTTTTGTTACAAATCAAATTACCCACCAGTTTAAACTTGCCAGTTTCATGCAAAAAAATGTCAGGTTACAGCCGTGTTTGCAGTATTGCAATAAGAAATAGCACAAATAAATCAGGAACTGAAGGTGTGTAACTGCAAGTATTATTTGCTATGTTTAAGACATACGACATTTTATCAGGCCATCTTTAAAGTGCATCTGACTGTTCACTTAAATTTAGACCATCTCTGGACAACCCTAGACCCAGTTTTCAATGCAGTCCTATTTTAGGATGTTGTACCATAATTTACATGCAAATACTGCCCTCATACAATTTTGAAGCAAAAGCCAGGCAGAATCTGACACAGGTCAGAAAGGTTGAGCATATGGTTTGTACTTAGAAATCACTGAAGTTGCATTTAGCTGTACTTGGTGCCTCATATGACTGAGAAGTGGGTGAATAGAAATGTGTATGTGGAAGTGAGATTTAAGGTTATTCTTTTAAGGTAATCCCATGCTGAACTGCAGGGTCTACAGTGGAAGGAATTTCCTTTTTTTTTTTTTTTCCTTAGGTGGGAGTATGCATTTGCCTTCTAAATATCTTTAGTTTCAGCTACTCTTCTTTGTGGAATGCCGTGAATCTTCCTTGAAATTAGACCTGCATGGCAGATATTCACTGACACTAGAGCATCTGTATCAGCTTACCAGTTTGGGAATCCACCTACAGCTGCTCACTTCTGCTGTTTACTTCTGCTTGGTGTTGGGCTCTTTCTGTTGTGTGCCTGTTGACTACCTGGCTCAATTTAAATACGGGGTTTCATGCCTTCTCTTTCATTCTTTTTTCTTTCTATGTTGGACTGTACATTGAAGATAGTATTTGCATCATACAACAGAGGTGGTGAATTTTGGCACTCTTCCACTGAAACTGGGTCATCCTGGATAATAGGCTGGTTCCACCTATGGCAAATCAGTGAATCAGGGAAAGGGCCACAGGGCTGTCTGGCTGGGTCTTTGGTTACCTGGGGCAGAAGCTGTTCTACTTTTCCCTCAGCTTTCGCTGTGAAAGTGGTTGAGGACTCCTTAGCAGGATACTGACTAGTAAAGGCTTGTCTGCTTATCTGAATACAGGAACTCTCCAGGAAGGTGAGCTGCTGCAAAGTCTCTAATTTTCACTCTTGTGTTATCTTTCCTTTGTCCCTTAAGCAAATGGCAACTGAATTAGAAAACTTTCTTTTTAACTCTGTATCTCTTTTCTTTTGCTTCTCTATATCCCTAAAGAATTAAATTAAAGAGAGACCTTACACTTGCAGTTAATATTTGAGAGTCATTGTGGCAACTTTAAAGGGATATGGGACACATTTGAGAACTTAAGTATTTGAATCACAGCATCTTTCAGTCCCTATCCCTATCAAGGTACATCAGGTAATCTGCACTGAAGGTCATCACTAAAGTGCCAAAGCTATAGACAGTGCTTGCTGTGATATCTCATGTGTTTCTGATGGTCACTGGGAAAAGAGTGAACTGGAAGGCAGTGGGAGTGAGCTGGTGTGCTGGGGACAGGAGTTTTGGTGTGGTTTGGAGTAGGAAGGTGCTGTGCAGAACAGAGCAAGGGACAGAGCCAGCACAGGCAGTAGATATTTGACTAAGATGCTGAGGGATAAGCTTGTTACTGGAAGAGCAACAAGAGACAGAAGGAAGAGGAGAGAGAAGTCAGTAAGGACCAAAAGCATGTTTTTGGTTGTGTGGCAATATTAACAGTCTTGCACAGCAGGTTGGAGAAGGGAAGTCAGAAGACATGAGAAACACAATAGAATTCCTTTAAAGAAAATAAACCCACACAAATAACAAAATCCCTTCATAATTTTGACAGCTAAACATGCTTCATGGGCACCTAACTCTGAATTCTCAGATTTTGAAGTGGGAAGCAATGGGAGTTTAGATTTTGCCCACTGCCAGCAAATTGGAGCATGTGGGACACAACACAGAGGTTTCTCAACAACTGGCAAGTGTCCAGCATAGAGGAGAGGCAAACAAGTCTAGTGCAGGACTCCTTGCTAGGCACAGGCTGAAATCTGGGCAGAAATGTTGCTGTACCTCACACTGAGCAGCTGAACCCATGTGTACCTGTGTGAATAACCATTTCTGATCAACTTCTAATATTCAAGATATTCAAGTTGATACCTGTTATCTCTTAATTAGTATCAAAGCCTGAACCAGCCATGTTCATGTTTTCAGCCTAATGGACAAGTAGACATGGAAGCTGTGATATGTCTTGATTTTAAGTAAGGGTTGGCACAGTGCTGCATGGCACTCTGGTACACAAACTCAGGAAGCAAAATCTACGTAAAATTGGCACAACTAGTGGAAAAACTAGACTCAGTAATCTATCAATAGTTCTTTGTCAAGATGAGAGAACATTCAAGGGTGGTCATCAGAAATCTGTCCAGGGTCCAGTACTATTCAATATTTTTATTTGTTCTTTTGTCAATGGGAGGAAAACTGTGCTTATAGGATTTGCAGATAATACCAAGCCAGAAAGGACTGTCAGCCTTTTGGAGGACAAAACTAGAATTCATAATGATTTTGGTAAATTGGAGAAATGATTTAAAATCCAATAAAATTAAATTCAGTAAAGACAAGTAGTTAGAAAAGGAAAAAATCCAATATACAAATACAGAAGTATCCAGTTTTGACACCATATTTTGAGAATGATAGACAAATGGGAGAGAGATCAGAGTTCTAGAAAATATAACCTATGTAGAAAGATAAAAGTGACTGAGTGGAAAAGAAAATAATATGGTTTAAAACCTATTAATATATGCCAGGTAGTTGTGGTGAAAATACCGATCAGATATTCTCAATATCTAAAGAAGTAAGAAAGTGATGAGTTGTAGTTGCAAAGAGAGATTTCTATTCGATTTTAAGGGGAAGCTGTTAGTACAGTTAGGAAGATCACAGTAGAAGAAGAGCTACTTTGGGAGGTTATGAAATCTGAGGTTTTTAAATATCGATGAGATGAACATCTGCCTGTGGTGATTTTTGTATACCAATACTTCCTCATGTGAGGGGATGGATTAGGTGGAAGTTCGTCAAGGAATCTATGCTAGACAGAGATATAAAGGGGAATGAGGTCGCACAAATGAATGCGTAAAATATTGAAGTATCTGTCTTTTTTGTCCTGTAGTGCAGTTTCACCTTTGCTTTCATACTGTTCCTCATGGGAGGCTGTCTTCTGTCTGTGGTCTCCAAACAAAATGGTCAAGATCCTGAGCAATTTTATTTAGCTTCAGAATGATTTCTACTTTGAGCAGGCTGGACTAGTTAACTCCAGAGGTCTCTCTCAGCCTCAGTTATTCTGTGAACCTGTTTTGGGTGGCCCAAAAAAAAAAAGCTCTGGCTGCCAAAATTGTGAGGGAAAATAACTGACAGTTTCTACTGCCAAATGAGTAACAACTTCTGAAAAGATTGATCTTACTTGGGGTTGCTAGAACAGCAAAAGACAGAGAAATTGATGCCAAATGTTTATCTCCTTGTATTGCATGCTAAATTGATATATTTTACAATACATAACTAATAAATTCCATTAGGAGAACAGTACAAACTTTCTTTGAACACTATTGGCAGAATCTGTATACAATATTTGCATAAAAATGCGCAAGTTCAAATTAATTCAGAGTTGTTTAAAAGATTTGGTTACTTTGCCAGTATAGGGAGAACAGTGGATAGTATGCAAAAAGTATGCTTACTTGCAGTTGTAAGAAATGTGATGGCATTCACTTGGGCATGTCTGCAGCAGATCAGGCAGATCTATGACTACCATATGAAAATTATTGTACTTTGTGACTAACTTTTTCCATTTAATGACTTGAAGCCAATCCTAAAACAAGACCACGTATATTGTTGCGTTGGCAGACAGCTAAGTGTCTCCCATTCAAACGTAAATACTGAGGTTAAATTTATAGCAGGGTATGGCACAGTACACTGTCATGAGTCAGAGTGAGACAATGCATGAGTAGCTTGAAGGTCAAGAGAGCACAAAATGTATGATGGGATGATGTTTGTGCTTATCTTATAGCTGGAGAAACTTGAAACATTTGTGAAAATTTCTTGTGTCTAAAAAGCCATTTCATGGAGCTTCTTGAACCAGTAATAATGTATTTATGCTTATGGCTTCAAAAGGAAAATGGAGTTGCCTGGTGTCCTATGTGTTGAGCATTCTCACACCACTGGCCATGTAGAAGAGTCCTGTGCTGCATCAACTGGCTGATTTACTGGACAGCCCCTAGACTCCTGTGCCACTCTGGTTCCTTTTTGCCAATGCACAACCATTAGAGGTTTGTTAGCATGTTGATCCGGGTGCTTAAGATTTTGAAGTTCTGAATGATGAATAGTCAAGTGGTTGTCTTGCAGTACAGAATGGCCTTCTGCTCATCCCCACCATTGCAGCTTCCACTGGGGAAGCTCCATTTTAGTTCTCTGGGGAAATTCAGATATTGGATATCATCCCTGATCCTCATGAAGAATGGAATGAACGCCTCAATTAGACTGTACACCCAGGTACACAGCCTCTTAACCACAGGCAAATGAGAGAATTGATGAATTCTGTTGTTTCCAAGCAAAGGAGTTACAGCTTCTGCATGCTGGTAGATAGCACAATGTGAAAGAACAGTGTGGTTGAGAATGCCAGGCAGACTGTGAAGTGGAGAAAATGTGGCCCTCAGGAACACTGGAAAGCTATGTTCTTCTTATCATTTGCAACAACTTCCTGGTTTCCTCTCCATGACCCCATCTTGTTTCCTTCAAGGCAAATTATAGGTCCATGAAGACCTTTTCAAATAGGATATGCCTGAATTTCAAAACTTTTCTGTTATTTTATGCATTTTGAGAAGGAAAACTGAAGGCAACCTCCCTACACGACTTTTGTTCAAGCGATACTTTTTTCTCTGATTGCAGATTTCTCTGCCTCTGTGGTGTTTCCTGCTCCAGTGCTCCATGTAAGCTTTACTTAAGCTGTAGCAAGTAGGACAATGCATGGGCCTTCATTGTCTTGTATTCATGCCTGGCCAGTAAGACAATCTTCTTTGCCCTTCAGTTGTGCTGCTCTAAATGTTTGTTAAACGTGGACTGTGGAACAAGCAAGCATGTACAATGTACACTGAAGGTAAACATTTATAAAAAAATTTGAGAGGACTGTGTGTATACTTATTATGCTTGTCCACTTTCAAAAACTTGCAGAGCTTCCTTCATCCTGACGTGCTGGTGCACCTCACATAAGCATTAGTGCTGTTAATCAGTCCAGACTCTGACTTCTTGAAATTACAGACAGCTTTTTCGTATTCCTTTTGCAGGCAGCTACAAGCATCTCTCTATTGATTTCACAAATATTATATATAGTATCCAACATAAAGAGAGTAATAAACCACCAGGACTGAAAAACAGGGGTTTCCTCCAGTTTAAAGGCACAAGGTTATGAGAAGGACATTGTCTTCACCGACTGCCCCATCTACCATCTGCGGTCTACCACCTGACAGTAAGCTTGCAGTGTCTGCCTCCCAGTTATCATTGCTACTGTTTGCCTCTGGTAAATTGGTGACCTCACTGGCTGGCCTTTGAACTACAGTGATTAGGAGAGGGATGCACTAAACATTTTGTGGGATCTTATGTGGGGAAGGTAACCATGAGTAGGGAGGCGTGGTAGCAAACCGGGGACTGCTGTCCTTATCACCACAGCTAGATTAACTGGATTTGTGCTTCAAAGCTCTGCGCTAGTTGAAAGCTAGTGCAGTTTCCCTGTGTAGCAGAAGCCTTAGGGTTGCTTGCTTAAAGGCATGGTTGTGATGGCTGATGTGAAGGTGTTCATTGTGGAAAATTGAATCCACTGTCGGATTTGCTAATTCAGTGCCTTTTACATACAGAAACAAGGCCTAAGTCTGTCTTCTTACTACACAGCCTCAAGCATGTGGGAAACTTCAGTTCATAAACTGTTGTCCATCCTATAGAGAACATGCTGTGCCATAGCCTCCAGTTGTTGTAACCCAGCTTGCATTCACATGCTTGCATTACTGCCTTGCAGTAATAAGCAAAATATGACTTGTGTCTCAAAGACTAGCTTAAGACATACTTTGTAAGTGACTCTTACTGGAACTCAGCTAAAATAGTGTTTGGTGAGGTTTTTTTTCTTCTTTCCATGGCTACTGAAGGTGAAATGTTGTTGTAACGCTTTCCCTGTGTAACAGGTCAAACTTGAGAGCACTGATTCCCAACATGGCTTCTCTTGCATTTGCCCCTGAAGTATGACACCTAGTTTCTATGGCAAAGGGAGAAAAATGCTGAATGGTGACATGACACACTACAAAAATGCTGGGACTGGTGCAGATATGCGAGTTCTCAGCTTTGCTGCTGGCTGTGCAGTCTCTGGCATGTCACATAAACTCGCTGTGTCTGCTTTGTAAAGCTGTGCAACGAAGCTACTGTTTCCATGCCCCCTGTTCTCTGTTATGTTTGTTTAGCTGTTGTGTTTTAAGTTGATTCTTTTTAATATGATTCAGCCTCTTGGGTTCTTCCTGGCTTTGCATCTCACTGTCGTTGATTACTTATCTGCTTTCCAGCTCTGCTGATGGCTGCTCAAGTTAATAGCAAATATATTTTAAAAAATCCAGCTAGAGAATAATTTTTTCTGTACTTTTCTCTTCACAAAGTAACATGAAAACTTTTCCACAGCTAAATTTGTCAGTCTCTTTCTGCTGCAGCTTTCAGAAATGCATATGAAGAAGAGGCATGAGGAAGGGAAGAGATTAAAGGAAATAAGAAACATACAGGACCAAAACAAGCTCCAAAAATGCCTGGACTGAGGTGTAGCTCCATTCTGCTTCTGAAGTTATCACTTCTACCATGTAAAGCCAAACTCTGCCAGCACCTTTCCACAGCCTTTGCTTGAATTTTGTGTGATATTTCAGTCTGGGTCTCATTTTACCTCAAACCAGGGTACCTCTATTTTTAAAGAACAGTTCCAAAGCAGTTTGGTCTGGTTTTATAGCTGTCCTTCCTCCAGCTTGGACCACATGCAGATATTTTCACATCTTGATTTGGTTTGGTGTTTTTTGGTGTGTCAGGTGACAGAGATGGCTGTGTAGGTTTATGTTTACCCACCACTGTCACCCTGATCATAGCTCCATCTGGGCCTTTCAAAACAATGCTCAGCTCACTGGCTGTCTCACTTCTTTGCTGCCTTTCTCCCATGGCTGTAACAGCAGTTACCAAAAATTCAGTTTGCAAAACTGCTCCACTTCCTGCCAGGTTAAACTTTACATCCCTGTGTTGACTGGCATCCATCTGAATGAGGGGCCATTGGCACTGGGCTTCACTCCAGCTGCTTCACTTGCTCCAAGTGCAACAGTGATCATTCTGCCAGTTCCTCACAGCCCTTCTCCCAGCCAGCATCTATTTGCTTAACTGGCCAGCACAGCTTGGCATCTGCATATGCACATCTGAGGGCCAGTTGTCTAATTTCACTGCTGGCCCAGTCTAATCTCCTACACTTATTTTCAGTGGTGGTGAATGGGAGGAGAACCAAGAAATAATTGAAATAAATGAAGCTGGATGATGGCTAATTTTGGCTGCTGCCAGTGTTCTGTTTGCAGGGATAAAACTCTTTCATAAGCTGTGAGGGTCTGCACTTGCAAGAAAGAGGACTATGTGGTGGCAGAGAGTATGAACAGTGGGGAAAATTTCATCTTGTTTTTTTGATGGTGTTTTTCTTTATTTCTTGCTTGCTAGTTCTGTACCACAGTATACTTGACTGGTGTTTAACTTGGTAATGCACTTAGGTGATTCTGCAGTTGTTAAGTATTATACTGAAACAATGGACTGAAAGAAGCTGTCAGACTGTACTGAATTTCAGAATGTCCATGCAGTTATTCTGATACTTTCTCCTGATGTTGGAAAGGAAATGTTTTTCTTTCCCTGCTGTCAGTGAGTTTTTTAACATAGACAGGTTGGGTGATGAGCTTCTCCAAGGAAGAAACTAGTTTGGAGGAGGCTGATAGCTGTACTTGTTGCCATAAGCATCTTTCTTAGTGACTCCTCACACAGAAACATAGAATTGCTTGAGTTGAAAGGGACCTTAAAGGTCATCTAGTTCAACACCCCTGCCATGGGCAGGGACATCCTCCACTAGACCAGGTTGCTCAGGGCCCCATCCAACCTGGCCTTGAACGTTTCCAGGGACAGGGCATTCACCACTTCTCTGGGCAACCTGTCCCAGTGCTTCACCACCCTCAAGGTGAAAAACTTCTTTCTTATATCCAACCTAAATCTACTGTCCTTCAGTTTAAAGCCATTGCCCCTCATCTTATCATAGCAGGCTCTGTTAAAAAGCCTGTCCCCATCTTTCTTATAGGCCCCTTTAGGTATTGAAAGGTGGCAATGAGGTCTCCTCAGAGCCTTCTCTTCTACAGGCTGAACAGCCCTAACTGTCTCAGCCTCACATTTGAATAAAGATGATATTCTCTTATAGTTGTCCTTTGAAGCACAGGGGAGGTACTATAATGTACATTTTACATTTTACAGGTGAGAAAACAAAGGGGCAAAGAAAGAGGTTTCCTTCAAAGTTCCCAGGACAACCATGGCATGTTACCACACATTTCCATGGTTTCCCCTGGCTGAGGAGACCATCTTCAGGACAGGTAAGCTCGCGATGGGGAAGGGGATCACGGTGAAGAGGGCTGGCAAGAAGCCCTTTTGGGGCTGGTTTTGAAGCCGTGAGAGTGTCAGGGGCCAGCAGCAGGCTGGTGGGCTGTGGGCATGGCGTGGGCAGAGCCAGCATCACCGGTGGCTGATTTGAATCCCCCCAGTTCCCAGGTCGCAGGCTGCAGGGAGTGCCACAGCCTCTCCCTGGCAGCAGGGAGCACCTGTGGGCACGGCTGTGTGCGGGGTGAGCAGGGAGAGGATCTGCTCGGGTGAGCGACAGGGCTGCAAGATGAAGTATACAGGACGAACTAAAAAGGCTTAGAAGTATTAGGGAGGCTGAAATGGAGAGAGACTGGTGGGGTCAGGCTCTGCCCGCCCTGCAGCAGAAATGTGAGCAGCTCCCAGGTAGTGCCCGGGATCAAGGGGCCCCTGTATCCTGCCCCTGTCAGCTGGAAGACGGAAGCATAAATGGAAGGGGTGAGTGGAGGCAGGTTTGTGGCTGTGGCAGAAGGTGAGTATCCTCCTTGCCTGCCTTACCTCCCCAGGTGCCCTTGAGAAATAGGTATGAGGCCCTA